>LVTN01000287.1:195886-213173 GCA_001649415.1 Musa itinerans | reverse complement strand
TTCGTTCTGTACTAATTCCTAATTAAGGCGAAGAAAAGGTAACGAACGACGCAACCTTATCATTGCATGTGAAGGGTAAGTCGGTCATTTTACGGTCCGATGACCGGTGGCGTTGAACAGTGCTTATCACGGATACCCGCGCGTGACAGATTCTTCTTCTCGGGGGGAAGAAATCGACCAATCATCCCCGCCTCTTTTGACTCCTCGCTTATTTCTTTCGTCCTTTCTGCGTCCCCCGCTCCTGCGAAACGAGGGTCTCTTTGATCTCTCTATATTTAGGCCTGCCATTTCGCCCATCTTCCGATCCCAACCCGCTGCCTCCTTCCCCACCGAAACCCTTATTTCCCCGCCCAATTCGCGCCGGAATTTGGCTTCCCGATCTCCAATTCGACGCGTAGAAAGGCGGAAAGGCAGGGTTTTGGAAAACAGGTAGCTTTTTTGATCCAAAGGCTCCATGTCCGTGCCGACGATCGCCCTCTACGCGAGCCCTCCCACCGGCGTCTGCTCGACCGCCCACCACTCCTGCCAGATCGCCGTCTCCCATGGCTCCTCCGATTTCGAGCTCAACCCCCGGGCCTCCGCCTCCGCTCCCTCTTCCTCCTCCTCCTCCTCCGCTCAAGTATTAAAAGAGAGGTGAAATTAATACCATATACTGATTATCCATGTATATAGATGTAAAGTGATAAATTGGGGGAAACAAAATGATATGCTGTGGTCATGTTTGTATATTCATAGAACACTGCATCAATAATTTTTTCATCAAAATATGTTAGCTTGTTGATGACAAAGTGAATCATGAGATGGCTTGTACAAGTTGCAACAGAAGGCTAGATAATAAGTGACCTCTTCTATTCTTGCAGGTCTCTAAATTAAGCCACTTGAGCAAGCTTGCTCGTGATAGTAACACTGCTAGCAGAACTGTTGAGGCAGATCGTTTGCACACGATGTTTCTTGCAATGGCAGATGCTAGGGCAGTGCTTGTAAAGCTAGCAGACAGACTTCATAACATGATGACTTTGGAGGCATTACCCATGGTCAAACAACAGAGATTTGCAAAGGAGACCCTGGAGATCTTTTCTCCCCTAGCTAGTAGATTGGGAATCTCAACTTGGAAGGAACAGTTAGAGAACTTGTGCTTCAAACATCTTTATCCAGAACAGCACAAAGATTTGTCTTTGCAGCTTCTAAAATCCTTTGATGAAGCACTGGTTGCTTCTGCCATACAGAAATTAGGAAAAGCTCTGACAGATGAAGGTGTTTCCTATCATTTCCTGTCTGGGAGGCATAAAAGCTTGTACAGCATTTACTCCAAAATGCTAAAGTATGCCATTCAAATCTCTAATTATCATTCTTTTACAAGTAGATTTAGGCATCTACAAAAATTCTGTTGATGTACCAATAGTTTTATGCAACCTCTACATTTAAACATGGATCAAATCTAACTTACTTAGTATTGCATATTTCCAGGAAGAAGTTAAACATGGATCAAATCCACGACATTCATGGTTTACGTTTAATAGTTGAGAACGAGGAAGATTGTTATAGAGTACTGGACATTGTTCATCGATTATGGCCCGAAGTTATTGGAAAATTTAAGGACTACATTACTCATCCCAAATTTAATGGGTAAGTTACTGATGATAATCAACTAGTCAGTTATCTTGGTATCTTAACTTGATGCTATGCGATACTTCCAGGTATCAGTCATTGCACAGTGTTGTACTGAGTGAAGGGATGCTTCCTCTGGAGGTCCAAATTCGAACAAAAGAAATGCATTTGCAGGCCGAATATGGGTTTGCTGCCCATTGGAGGTATAAAGAAGGAAACAGTAGGCACTCCTCATTTGTACTTCAAATGGTGGAATGGGCAAGATGGGTCTTGACTTGGCAATGCGAGACAATGAATAATGAACAGTGCAGAACATCTGGGGACACAAACTTGATCAGGCCACCATGCCCGTTTCCTTCTCATGCCAATGACTGCCCTTATTCCTACACCCAGCAGTGTGGCCATGATGGACCCATTTATGTCATAATGCTGGAAAACGATAAGGTGAGTTTTTCTTTTGGTTCCATCTCCCAAACCTACAGCTTGTTGATAACTAAGCTGGTGTTTATGCATGATTCCAGATGTCAGTGCAGGAGTTCCCCGCGGAGTCCACCGTTTTCGACTTGATGGAAAGTGTCAAAGAAGGTAGCTCAAGTGTATCCCCTTTCAGATTCCCTGTAAAGTTAGATTTAAGGCCGAGACTGAACCATGAGCCGGTGAGCGACCGGAGTCAAAAGCTCAAGATGGGGGATGTGGTGGAGCTGATGCCGGCCCTCCCCGGCAAGTCACTGACGGAGTATAGGGAAGAAATACAGCGGATGTATGAACGAGGACTGACACTCTCCAGCCGGCATGGCTAAGGAAAAAGTTCATCATGAAGCTTAAGGATTCGTTATTACTGCAACCTGTTGTATGATTTAATTTATTTGTTGTAAATATGAACTAATTGAATACAAAGCTTAAGGCCATTTGGGTTGTGGACATGTGGGTCAATGGGGATTGCGTGTGGAGACGCTTACTTGCAAGGGAAGCGATTAGTCGCTTGTGCTCAACATGTAATGCGTTGTGGGTGTTGTTGCCAACCTTTGGCATCACGCAAGCAATTGCATTATAGTATCTTCCTTCACATCCTTTTCATACATGTGGTGTTTTGACTTCTTTGGTTTGCTTTAGCAAGTGGTCCTTTGCAAACTTGTGGTGTTTGTATCATGACGACTTCATTGGAATTTTTGGTGGTTGGAATCTATTTTGTGGTCTGTGTGTCAATGATCGATTCGGTAGTGAATGAGATCTTGATTTGTGCTTCACTACAATCAGCTGAGCTGGACGAGAAAATTGAAGGAAATAAATGTTCCCGTTGATTTTAGATGCTGGAGTACAGTGTATCTGTTCTTGGATTGACAGAGTCGCAGGGTATGTGGTTTGGTGTCTCGTCTTTGACAAGTGGACGCATCGTTTCCGTGTGTTCAAAGGCATACTATTAGAATATTTGACAGCTGCTTCATTGTCAAAGAACATCTTTAATGGGCATTTGATCGTCAACATTTCGTATCCAAATTGTCTGTGAAGTAGTCACATAACAGGCCATTCCGAATTGTTTACCCTTATCTATCTTTAAAGGTGGTTGTTTTTGCTTTGCGTGTCGTCGTCTTGATTTGATACATTTTGTGGGTGACTATTAAACTTCCTTTTTTTACTTGGAGGGAAGAAGGAATAGTAAGAGGGATTAGAAAAAGAAAAGAGAGAGAGAGAGAGAGAGAGGACTTTGATATACTGTAACTTTCAAAGATTTAAAAGGAGGATTTGCAGATTTTAGGGTGAATATCATATTATATCTGTTTAGTTGTCATTGGTCGTAGATCATTATAATATTATGTTTTTAAATATATAATTAATTTGTTTTTATTTATGAATCTATTTAAATTATTTAAAAAATAATATTTTTGAGCAGGTCTTATAGTGTCTTTATTGTGGTGGCGAAAACACTATAGTAGACCAAACACACTAAAATAGGTCAAAACATTATAACATGCTGACAAATATTTGAGGGACAACTTGAAGTTTTTTTTAAGATTAAATTATTTGGGGAAAAAATGGGGGTACCGATTTAGAGATACTCAATATATGAATATTTTATAGAAGAATTACCTAAATGGCATCATAGTTTGATTTTTTTTCTTCTATTTTTTATATAAAATAAATTGGGTGAATTCCTAAAAATAATCTTTATATTTGAAAAATTCTTACAAAGTGCCTTTGGTCGCATAAGAAGATTATTTTACCTATGTCTCAATTGGATATATCATCATCGCTACCTTTGCCTCCCTGCATCCCCCTTGCATTTATGATTCTTACAAGTCATGCCCTCTCATTCCTCGCTCATGATTGACGACAAAGACCCCAACCCCTCTTTCCTTCCTCGCCTATGGTCAACGATGAAAAGAATCCATGGACCTCAACGGCAAGGGGAGCATTCAAGAAACAGAGGCAACTATTGGGGTTGAACAATAGCAAGGTCTCCATCGCTGATCGCCTTTGCACATGGTCACGCTTGCACCATGAGTGACGAGTAATTCTTCGAGGCAAAGTGGGTAGTAAGGTAAAGGCACAACTAAGGGTTGGATAAAGGCACAATGATCAACATTATATATGTTGAGAATTTCTTTAAAAAAATTAAATAATTATTTTATGAGAATTTTTCAAAATTAGATATGTTTTTAAGAAGAAGAAGAAGAAGAAGAAGAAGAAGAAGAATGTGAACATATATAAAAAACATAAACTCTCCATGAGCTCATCCAACGACAACAAACTCGGTAGGGGGTAGCAATAATGTCATTTCTTTTCTTGGAAGAGTTATATATGGAACGAGATCGATGAAGCTTTCATCATAATAAAAAAAAATAACATATATAGTATTTATATAAAATTATTTATGGAGGACTGATACTATTGTTATATTTGGGTATATAATCATAAACTATAAGGATATCCAAAACAATATCATCATATCTCATCACATAATTATTTAAAATAGATTCTCCCTTATGATAATCTAAATCTCTTTATTATATGTGTTATTATGAATATTATTTTTTAAATATTATTTGAAACTAATTTTTTGTTGTAAATTTATAAGTTATTGCTTTATACCACTTTGATGATTAAAAAACCAATATAATAATATAAAATATAATTTAAAATATTTTATAAATTATAAAATATTTATTATACTTTACATCTTATAAGTCTATCATCCTAGGTCACTTTGGCAAGTAATAGTTAGATAAAACGGAAGGATATAAGTTATAAATAAAATAATTATTAAATATTAATCAATATAAAGAAAAACTTATATGATAACTATAATCATTATGAAACATAAATCATGCCATATATATAAAAAAATATTATTTCATAATTTTAAATATATGCATGTAAATAAGAAAAAAATATCCAAGAATAATAATTAAAATTTTAATTATCACATACAAAATTTTATTAATATGCCATATACGAGGAAACTCTAAAAGAAAATAATAATTTATAGTTTTTTTAAATTTTGTATGAAACCCTAAGATCGGTATTGGGCTAAATATCAGCCCAATTAAGTTAGTAAAAAAATAAAGTTGATCAAAGTCAAAATTGATCAAAATTTAACTTCCTTTGAATTCGATCAAAACTTCATTAATCAAATCTAAATCCAATTAAGTAGTCAAAATACAATCATGATCAATTCCAATCAAAATATTAGATTAAGATAAATTAAATTTATCAATTTTATAATTGAGAATATAAGTAATTTTTTTTAATTTTTGAAGGATAAAACTATAATTTTCCTTGGGATATATAATGAAAATATATAGTTTCTAAAGGGTAGAACTAACAAAATGATATAAATTAAATTAAAAGATCTATAAGGTCAAAATAATAATTTTAATAAATGAATTCCTTTGTTTCCTTATTTTTCTTCCACAATCGCTTCGCAAGGCATGTGGTCGTCACCTTCCTATGTAGTTAATCGATGTCCTCATCAGTCATCGTGTCGTGCCATGTCACCATGCCCATGTGCAATTGTTCTCACCACACGTGAGTTTTTCACAGGCAGAATGCCTCCGCAACCATGTAGTGTCGATTGAGTGTCACCGACAGTCGTCTCACTATGTAGTTATGCCCACACATCCACCCGATCACGACTATTCTTGTCTGCTGCTCAATCGTTAGGAACCGTGGCCTTCAGCATCCAACAAACACTATCATAGAGGCATTGCTATAGTTGCTAGTCAAACGCAATGCTATGATCATTTCAGGTAGCGTCACTATTGCAACTACCTACAACCAAGGTAGGCTGACCACTGCAAGACTATTGCACATATGCAACCATGCATGCGATCCTTATCGGCTATTGCACCCCATCATGCTTTCACCTCGTATAATAACACATATACACAGTCATTGTCCGCAATTGGGCTAATAACTATCATAGGACAATATTATCGTCGACAGTAAACTTCAATCAAACACGAGAAATCTCGCATCATCTATAAACATGTGACAAAATAGATTAGATAAAAAAGTAGATTGACAATATAGATAGATCATTTAAGCATTATAAATCAAAATTGAATAATATTTTTTTGCAAGTGAATTGCGCTAATAAATAAATCTAAGATATTTAATTCAAAATATAACTCCAATACGAATTGTTAGCATAAAAACTATAATTATGCTATAAAAAATCTTAATGCTAAAAATTGAAATCAAATAATGATATATCAAAGCACTTTTTGATGATATTAAAAAATATATATATAATCTAAAATCCAATTTGAAAACTGTAGTAATATCAATCTATTCGGAAAATCAGACTTTTTTTTTTTTCGTTTCATATCATTTACAAAGGCACCATAAGCAACGAATCAAAGATTAAATGAAAATAAGCAAAGATTTATAATGTCTATAATCTCTCAATAATATCACGTCACATCATATATCATTTTATATTATATTTCTCGAAGGTCTTTATCTATTTATATAGGAGTGCAAAAATATAAAATAAATAATTAAAAAAGTTTCTCGTATCAAAATTATTTATTAATTTTTTTTATCATAATTAAAAAAATTTATTAAATGATAACCATAATTAAAATTTAATTATATATATAATATACTTAGCCACGGAATCTAACAATACTTCCCATTCACATCTCTGATTCTCCTTAGTCTCTCCGATTACTCCCTTCCCTCTTCATGTGAGTGACACAGAGAGACAGATCGGGGAGCTACTATCCACCTTTTACCGGCGGCGACCGCCACCGATGACCACAAATCTTGACGCTGGCCGGAAACTTCCTATGGAGCTTCGATCTCTGGCCATGGCCCTGTTCCTTGCGCTCCTTCTCTTTTCCCAACTCGCCTCCGTCGCCGTGTCCCTCACTTCTCCGTCCCCCTCTCCGTCGCCGGCTCCTGCCTCTCACCGTACGCTGCCAAAGCAGTTGGACCGGGACCTCGACGGCGTGCCGCGCCGGCCCCCGGGAATTCCCTCCCTGCGCGCGCCGCCTGATCTGATGAAGCACGGACACCATCAAGGCAGAAACCCGGTGCGGGCGAGCACTGGGAGGCCGAAGCTTAATTATGGGGAAAAGATCGGGCTGGCGTTTGCTGGCGTCGCCGCCGGGTTGCAGGTGGCGCTGGGGGGTGTCCTCGTTCTCAAAAGATGGCAGTTGAAGAAAGTGGAGCGCGATGATCGAGGAACGGCGGTCTCTTCCTCCAACCTTCCTCCTTGATTCGCCTACCTCTTCAAAATGATGATCTTTTCCCTCTCCAAATGAAAAAGGTTAAATCGAAGCTTTTCCCGTTTAATGTGCAATGGACGAAATCTGGATTCTTAAGTGGGTACAAGGCAGAATGCGGATGTTGCTGACTCGAAGATGACTGAGCATTCCATGATCCGTGGATGGATCCGATCAAACCTCATCCTGTACAAATAGGGTAAATTCGATTTACGATTTCCCTGCTTTTTTGTTGCTATAGTTATTTTTTCCCCTGTAATGTTGGCTGTACAAAAACCAGCGTGTGAAGTTTCTTTCTTTCGTCCCTTTGTTGATAACATCTTCTTCTAATTCCATTAATCCGCATATTGTGGTAATTATTCCTGTCTTTTTATAAACTCAGTCTCTTGTATTAATTGGAGTAGAATTATTTTTCATTCTTTTTTCGTGTTTCAGTTCAGCGCTTTCTTTTACCATTCCAGTAGTTGTATAAGAGTTGTGAGTTTGAAGTTTATTTATTTGACATTCATTGTGATAGTTATTCTGATCATAGTCTTCAAAACACTGCAAGTATATAAGATTGAGATCCAATATTATCAATATTGTGATACTGTTAATAGCCATTACATGATAATATGCAGATATACTAGGTGACCTCAACATTAAATGTGAAATTATTATCAGACTTGGTGTCCTATATAAAATATGAGACTCTACTGCTAAGAAGACTTACGTACAGATATAATTTGCAATTTCTTGGTGAACTTAGTATTTAATATGAAATGATTCACAGAATTTAAATGTAATGTAAAACAGCAGCTTGTCCAGACCTGCATTTATAGGGCACAAAAATCACTCGCCGGTAGTGATGTTTGTCTATGAATGGCTACTTAAAAGTCTATTATTATGCAAATGTCCAGCAAGCAAACAGGGCCTTTGATACCAACATGCAAGGAAGAAGAACTGCCTTTCCGGGAAAGGGAAAGGGGTTGACGAGGCTGACCAATCATAGGTGCTGGGCAGTCGAATATAATTGCTCGGCGACTCAAGGCAAAAATTGGGGCTTCGATGGGCTTGTGACCAAGGATCAGCAGCCAATATGCACCAATTGCAGGTTGATATCTTTGTGAATGCTTATTGTAGTTTGTGTAGAATTTGATCAAATTTTGTCAACATTTGACAAATTAATTGGATAAACTTAATTAAAATTGTGATAAGACTTATCCAGCTCGATTTTTTTCTTTTGAATTAGTCTTAACTTATCTGAAACTCATGAAAGGGGATTCTTAAACAACTGTAAAGCAGGGAAATTTTGTTGAAGAGGAGGTAAGCATATGCCTTTAACTTTATTCAAGAAGTATTCCCAAGTGGCAACATCTTATCCCATGTGGATTTTTAGGGTGGAACATTACTTTGACTGCATCAAGACCCTTGAAAAAAAAATTTCACTCGACCAGGTACCGGAATGGAATATCAGATAGCTTTTGAAAAATTAAATAATATGCTTGTACAAATTCCTCAAGAATCCCTATTTGGAATTTTTGTAGGTTGTAAGCCTTACCCATAAACTGAAGTACCATGTGATAATCCAGTGTCTCTTCAAAGCTTTCTTGTAAGCTAATGTTGCTAAGAAAAATTCCAATAATGATGATTGCTGAGCTAATTAATCCCTAGGCTCAACATTTTTGAACTCAGGTTGGTTAGGAATCCGGGAGCTTCAAATGTCTTGAATATTTCCCAAATCCCTACTAAAACTTCAAACTTGCATCATGAGACTAGTTGAGATGATTTATGTACAAGTTGTCTAACAAAAATATTTGTAGCCAGTTATTCTCAACCTTTACAAAATTGTTTTGTGCCTATATTGTCTATATATCTCATATCTAAGGATTGAGGAATGGCATTGGCACAAGAAATTGTAATGATTCTAACATTATTTTCGAAGCTTCAAAACCTCTCCTTTGATGCTTTTAACAATGCATGTGTCCACCTCTCTTATTGCTGAAGCTCCTTGGGTAATCGATTTGGAAAATTCTCTTTGGTGTCCTCTTAGGATGTCCAAACCCTACTTTTTATCTTAGAGGAAGCTTTGGGAGTGGAAAGTGAAGGATTAAAGTTGATGTTATGGTATATAAATGAGTTTTTCAATTGAAAAGTGAAAAAGAAGGGATGCCTAGCAATTTGTTTTTCAGTGGGTTCCTTTTAAGTTGAATTTTATGATTGTAGAGGACGTTTCTTTTTTTAACACGTGACAAACTAAAGGTCGGTTTATAGTTGTACGTGCCTCACTTAAGTAAACCTCTTGGATTGTATGGTCAATAAGATAAAAAAAACTGATACATGGTTCGATTTATTTGATTTGTAAAAAATCCAGAGATCCTTTTAGATATTGATTTTAATATGATATCTGGATCAATAAGTCTTATTTTGATCATTGTGCCTTGGGCGATCCTAGTAACATTAGATATATTGATATGTCTAGAGGTCAGTCCATTTGAGATTGCATTGAGACTATACTTATAGATCAAAATCATAGCATCTCCCACCAGAGGTGACTATGATATCATGGCCAGACTAGTTTAGAAGTGTATTTTTGTAGTCATACCTTCGAATGATACTACCCGTACTGGGTGGTATCAGCCTGGTTGCGACGAGAGAAGAAAAAGCATTAAGGGAGAAGAGGGAGAATCGGGAGAACCTTGATGCTTTCTGATCTAACGCCACCCTCCCTTTACGATCCCGATCCAGGAGGTAACGGAGAGGCGACGACTCGGCTTCTTCTTCGCCGAAGGCCGAAGATGTCTGCGGCCTTCGACGTCTTCGCCGAATGCCGCAAATGAGGAGAAGACCACGTTCTTCTCCTCGTCTGACACGGCGAGAACTAGAAAAGGAGGCGACGTCATTGAGGCAACGTATGCCTCTTTTTTTTTATATTTATTATATTATATATTTATATATATGTGTGTGTGTACCGAGCAGTACACCCTGGCATACCACTCGGTATGCTCGTACTGTACCGTACCGAGCAAAGCTCGATACGTTGGTCGATACGAAATTACAAACCTTGAGTCATACTCCTTTGCTAATTGTTTGAATTGGGGACAAGGCTGGTGATTATTTTTCAGAGGCATAAATTGATTAATTGTTCTTATTTTATTCCTTTGCTTGATCTGAAGTGTGCATAGTATGTTTTGATACTTAGCCCATCCCATTCTAGATGTTCCCTTTGACTTGTCCTCTGCAGAGAAATTCTTTTTCATCTGTTATTAGGTGGTGCTATTGAAAGCTATTACAAGAAGCTTTGGGTGCTATATACTTGATATAAGAACACTGCTGTTTGAAATCTCAAAAATCAGCAACTTCCAACTTTCCTTCATGATCTATATTTTTGTTCTGTTTTAAATTTTGTGACTCGGAGGTGAAGCCTGAGGATAAACATAAATTTGCACTTGCAGAGGGCTCCAGGTTGAAGATGAGGATCCTGATTCTTGCCTTTTAAGAACAGTATTTTTATAATTAGTTTAATGCTTTTATTACTTTTAGTTTTTCCAACAGTGCATCGCATGATTTTCTGTTTTTTTTGGTAATTCCTTTGGAAGGTCAAATAAGTAATGTTTTGAGTACAAATTTTGTGATATGTTGGGTCCAGTAGGAGCCTTCATTGGCAAGTCATTTTCCTGTTAGTTCAAACTCAGTTTAGGCTCCATCCTATGAAAAAGTCAGGGCAGTTATATTTTTCAGTTATGATTGTGTGTTGAACAATAAGGCATTTGTCAGAATTTTAATTTGAAAATGAAGTTGGCTAGTAGTGATAGGAAGCTACATGACGAATTGATATTTTGCTTGTTTAGAAGTTTGAATTCTAGTGTGATTTGGAAGTTGGTACAAGGTTCTATTTGTTAGGTATGTCTTCGAAATAAGATATATGTTATCTTTCAAAATTATTTGTGTTTCTAATCTTTGTTTTCCTGCTGCTTCTGTCTCTTGTTCTCTCTTTTATTTTCTTCTTCCTTTGCTGTAATAGCAAAGCTGCTGGTTTACCTCTCTTGGTAGTGATTTTGTTTTTTTTCCGCTAGAGCAGTTGCTATCTTTTAATTTGTAGCTTGAGAACAGCCAGATCTGATCTGGATAATTTTATATCTGTCACCTCTAGCATATTTGTTTACACTGTACTCATATGGACATATGTAAAATGTGCTCCATCAATGCAGCATCACTCTCTTTCCATGTATGTCTTTCCTGTTAAAACTTTCGTAGCTGCAAAAGTATCAAGAGTCTTCAAAACATTTTTGTATGAATTGACAGTTGATATCAAGATGTTTAGTGCTTTATAACATGATTACAATTGGAATAAATACTTCTAAGGCAACTAAGTACTGTTTCTTGGAGCATGATGTTGGACAATAAATATTTGAGCACTTGGTTCAGCAAATAGAAGGGTGTCTCCATGGGGATTTCTTGGTCTTTTGAAGTGACTAAAGTGTCATGATATCACTATAGATATGGCAACTTCTAAAGGTTTCCTAATTTTACATGCTTAAGGTAGACTGAATATACAGATTATCCTTTGAGTTAAAGAGAATGATAAATAAAAATTAAAAGGGCACTTAAGGAAGTCTATTTAGAAGCTGAGTGCTGGATGCTACTAAGCAATTTTGGTGAACCATGCTCAACACAGTGCACTAATGAAGATCTGTGTTTATGATTCACTTGGCAGAAAAGGGTCCTTTGTTGGTTGAGATTCATGATTGTTTAGATCTTTTCATTTGTTCCATCTTTTTTGCTTTACTGTCTTATTGCTAATTATTGTGCATAAGATGCATTTTAAGCCATTAGGTGTGGTTTAAGAGGTCATGGAGCTAACTTTTGGAGATACTATTGCTTTACTCCATTAGCTTGAATTTCCAGTGATGATAAGGAAATTGAACAACCAAGTTCATATGCGGTGAGTCACACCGATGCACATCTCCATGAAGGGTTCCAATGGCTTGGATCTGCCACCAGTAATCAGGACACGCATATGAACTGTGGTCCAAATTGCAGTCCAAGTGCAGTAAGAATCATGTCAGAGCTATAGCAGCAGTCTTTACAAATCTGTGTTCTTGTTGGGACCGCTGTAATGGTAAAAGGGACCAAGCCTGAGCTGGACATTGGAAGCATCCAAATGTTGCTGAGTGGCCACTGGGTGCAGTTTTAGCTGCTAGTGAAGAACAGTAGGTGTATCCATCTCTGGGTTACATTTTCCCCTGGTACTCTCTGTTTTGATCAGTTCCAGCTTGTCTTTACTTATTTGAGGTGGAACTACAGAAGTAATATGTAGGATCATTTGCACAACTGAGCTTAAACCCAAGAAAATAATAACATATATTATGAAAACTACTTACAAACCAACAGTGATCATTGACAGCTTTAGATATGTATGAATAGATGCTAAAGTTAATACCTACTCAGGTCTGCCAATTCAATATCTGGGATGAAAGGAGTAGGAGAAGGGATTCTTTGAGGCTTTAGATCTCATTTTCCTTTTAAGCTTTTGGTTACAAGACAAAGCAATTGTTGGATAATGAAAGAAAGACTATGAATATGCCCTTCTCCAGACTTACATTGGCCAAAATTATATGTTACGGTGATCAATGTTAATTTTTAAGATTTTGTGTCGTTATGATTCATTGATTCTTTGTATCTTTTATGATTTACTAGCATTTAGACCACAGGATTGATCTGTCATATATTAAGATTGTGGAATCACATGGTTTAACAATCTTTGTATCTGTTGTTACCTTGAAATAGCAATATCACTGTGTTATTACTTGCTAATAGTAACAATTAGTCGAAAAAATGAGTAACAAATATTGTTATGTAATTACAAATACTCTGCTATGAATGACTAACAAATACTGTCAAGTGATTGCAGCTGCTATAGGTCTAGTACATAAAGGTCTAGACACTGGTGATAAAGCTGGGATCAGTCAGTCTACACTGTCTAGAATTTAAATGCTGAAACCAGAAACATCTGTAGTGTTGTAACTTTTATGGTAGTTGTCCAGTATAAAGTTCTCAAAAATATTCCACTCTGGATGCCATATTGAGCAAGACAACACCATATAAAATGAACTTTTGCATGTCACATCAGCACACCAGTCATCTCCTACTTTTCCAATTATTACTGACTGATGTGTATTTTATCAGCCGAAGTGCATAGTCTTGGCATGGTGTAATAGATCTTGCTCACCAAGAATTACTTGTGAAGCTGCTTGTGGAAAAAAAATAAATTGTGCAAATTCTACATGATCCTGTGGATTATACTCTTTAGTGATTTTTACTAGCATGTTATGCCTTCTTCAAATAACTTCATTTGGATTGGAATATTTGTCGAATGTACTATATAATAGTGCAGTAAGCATAGTTTATCTTTGTCATTTTTCTGTCAGATGTATGCTAACTTCATTTTGACCCATAAGCAACTCACAGATTTGGCTTCTTTCTCCAGCAAAATAGATCCCATCCCATGTTGGTAGCCTATTCAGAAATGGATGGACAGCAGGGTTTATTGACTCCAAAATGAGTACCTGCGAATTAGTTCCGACCGGAGTTCATAGTGATTACAGTTTATGCAAGCTCGAAAGTGACAGATGAAGTTCTATAGCGTTCTCAGTCGGCTGCCTCTTTGGTTCTTCATATAGTCGAAGAAGCTGTTCTAAGGATACATTGTAGACAAACCAAAGACGCCGTAGTAATTAATATTTATGGATCAAACACGAAACAGTGATCGAACACAAGTAACATGGTGGTTTGATGAGCTCTTGAGATACCCAACTTGCAGGACGAGGCTATCAGGTCCATTCTGCAACACAGCGAATTTAAAAAGAGTGATGATGATGATGATGATGATGGTAAGAGAGGCAAGTGACTCGAAGAAGCAAATGATACGACGGATAGAAGAACAGTTTGAGCAGTGGCAAGTGCATGCACCTCTGTTGAATCCACCAGATTTGAAGGCCGGGAAGTCATGATAGGCCACTGGGATGGAGATGGAAAGCTGGGTCTTGGAATGATCTGCCTTGGAATCCAAGCACAAGGTGTTGCTCGTCGTAGGCCGCTCATCGAAGAAATGGAGAAGAGGCTTCTGTTTGGCCTCCACTGTTGCAGGTTTCTCCAGCTTGAGGTCAGTACCCAAAACGAAGCAATGTTGTGGTTTTTCTTCTTCCCTTGGAAGATCCATTCTGGAGTGGGAGGAAGTGCTTTGCTGAGGAACGAAGGCCATATGTCCTTTTCCAACCCAAGAATTCATTCCCATCGGCCTAAATCGCGAAGAATTCTTCCTTTCACCTCCTGCAGCTTCTGAGAAGTGTTCATCAACGCTCTTCATTCCGTGCTGGTACCTGTTGTTGCAGTTGTTAGAGACATACTAAGTGAAGAGAGAGAGAGGAGCGAGTGCAAACCTGTAGGCATTGTCAGCTGAGTTGTAGGTTGGTGTGTTATGCTGAGATTTTGAAGAGGGACACGTCAGGAAACTGGAAACTTCTGGTGCTGGGACAGGGAGATGATAAGGATGGTGATGACAGGGGGTATTGGAGGTGGAGGATTTGGTGGTGGTGGTGGTGGTGGAGGAGGAGGAAGGCGGCTGGGCAGTGGTGGAGAGGTTGTTGGCCGAAGACATCTCGACAGGCTTTCTCGAACGGTTCTTGCCTCTGTGCATGTGCTTCTCACAGTACTTGGAGCCTGGGAAGGCCTCCTTAGAGCACCTCCACTTCTTCCCATCTGTTCTTCTGCACCTCCCTGGTTCTGTATCCTCTCCTTCCCTGCCAACGCCCAGTCGAACTCTGCCCCAACACACTGCCACAGATACACACAGATCCCTTCCATTTTCTACATGAATATAAGCCTGAAAACCAAAAAGAAAAGTGAAGCATAAGAAGCTCACGGTGAAGGTGGGGAGCGTAGGCTACTGTTGGTGATATCATGGTGGTGGGATCCAACAAGAAGCTCCTCCTGATCCGAAGGCTAAGATCCCAAGGGTTGGGGATGCCCGAGACCATGTATCTGTAGAAGAGTCTCTGCTGCTCCAGCTCCTGCCATTGAGATGGAGTGAAGGAGGGGGGGTACCTACTGCTTATGCCACTCATGATCACAGGAAACCTAACAGGAGCTTCAAGAGATGGTTCCCGCAGGCCGAGTCTTTCATATTGGGGTTGCAACGGTGGATGCATGAAGCATGTGGAGGAGACATGAGCTGCATGCATTCCCATGCATGTCATCCGGGCGCAGAGCGCCATAAGTCGGATGCAGGTGGTGTCAGAGACCTGTGTGTTGTGTGTGTCACTGCCATTTGTCGATGGTGATGTTGTCAGAAGGATGCATGTGAGATGCTGGCACGCACCTGGGGACAGAGGTCTCTTCCCTTTCTTACTACTAAGACTGCTGCAGGTGCAGGTGTGGCCTGAGAGCAGAGCTCTTCTGTGTCTCTATCACTGGAGCAAGCTGCTGTCCTCTGCACCCTCTTTAGCTGCTGTCTCCACCAGCTTCATCAAAAATTCACAAACAAATTGGCTGTAGTGAGATTGAAACGTGGAGGATCAAATGCAACAGTGCGAGGATGACTGAGAACAAGGGGAGTTTGGGAAAAACAAGCCTTGAAAAGATCACTCCCGTTGCCTACTGCTGTGGTTTTCGGTTATCTTCTTGTCACTGTCATGCCCGAGCAAAATAGAGAAGAGACAGGAAGACAGATGAAAGACGGATAAGATAGAAGAGAGATGGATTCTATTGTGTTGGTAGCCCACCATGATCGGCATGAGAGAGAAGTCATGGCGTGGCTACGGTGCAGGGATGAGTATAAATATCGGGTTAAATCCACAGCCTTTTCCTCTACTCGATAATGACTGTGGTCAACTTTGATCGGTGAACTAATTAACCAAATTAGTTCGTTATTTGTGATGGGGATCATATGATCCTTCATCTATTTCATGTATACCGCGTAGGTTTCTTCAAATGAAGCATTTCGAACGGACAATTAATAGAACTTCTTCCTCTTCCAAGAAAATTTCGTCCCTTCTTCGATTTTGTCTTATATGGTGGATGATTTAGATCGACAAACATTTCTTGAGATTTATGCTGAGAATTGCGATTTTATAAAAAAAAATTTATATCGAGAGCATATCCAACAAGATCTCCTGATGTTTAAGTTAGTAAATAAATATGAACGATTAAGTCGAATATAAAAACAAGATCCCCTAATGTTAAAGTAAATTGCTCAAAGAAATGCAAACCAGATTTTAGAGTGGTTCGGTCGTCTATGACCTATATCCACTTCGCCGATTCCTCTTTCGTCGAGGCCACCGGCATCCACTATTGGTCCTCCTTCAATAGGCGAAGACCAACTACCTTTTACACCCCTCTTCTCCTTTTACCGGGTTTAGGAGATAACCTTTACAAGCACTCAATCTCCTCTCTAAATAGAATTCTAACACTTAAACTTAGAGGAGGGAATTTCTAAAGAGATTGCAGCAGCGTTTCTTTGCTTTTAGACTCTCTGTGCTTGTGTGTTTTAACCAGGGATGAGAGAGGTATTTATAGGCTTCAAGTTGATTCAAACTTGGAGCCTAAAAACATCTCATCCTGGGTTCCCTAGGCACGGGCGGTACCACCGCCTACGCTGGACGGTACCACTGCCTGCGCTGGGCGGTATCACCGCCAGTGTCAGTCTGACACTGACACTGCCCTGGGCGGTACCACCGCCTGGGGGGTAGTGCTGGGCGGTACCACCGCCTGACACAGTCTCGAAGATTGTGTCACGACGGTGAGACTTCTTGGGGTATTGTTTGGGCCTCTCATTAGGCCCAACACAGTCCTTACATGGGCCTAGCTGACTCCTAATTGGGTTGTCCCAAATCCAAGCCCAATTACGTGCTAACTATGAAATCCTAAGACATTTACTAAGCTAAACAAGTCCCTATGTCTATTCTTCCGGC
>LVTN01000287.1:120913-192915 GCA_001649415.1 Musa itinerans | reverse complement strand
AAACCATTGACGACATCCGTAAAATGGGTGTACATGTCAACAATGGTTTCGCTCGGCTTCATTCGAAAAAGCTCGAAATCATGCATTAAAAATTAATTTTTGAATCTTTAATTTTGTTAGTTCCTTCATGTGTGATTTCAAGAGTGCGCCAAATATCGAAAGCCATTTCGCAAGTAGAAACACGATTAAACTCATTCTATCTAAGGCGCAAAATAAGGCATTGATAGCCTTTGCATTTAGAGAAAACGTCTTATTTTTCAAATCATTCCAATGGTTCATTGGAAGAGAAGACATTTGAAAACTAGATTCGACTATATGCCATAAATCGAGATTCAATGAAAGCAAGAAAACTCTCATTCGAGTTTTCCAATAAGTGTAGTCCGTCCCATTGAAAAAGGGATGACGAATGAGAGAGTGACCCTCTTGAAAGCTGAAAAGAGCCATTTCTCTTTGGGTGTTAAACCAAATGAGAAAACGAGGCTCTGATACCAATTGTTAGGATCGAGAGTCCGAGGTCGACACTAAGAGAGGGTGGTGAATTAGTGCAGCGGTAAAAGTTACGTCGGTTCCAAAAAACCTTCGTACGATAAAAATCGTTTACGTTGAAAACCGATTTCGGAAACTTAACTTGAAAGCATACATATTCGTAAATGTATTGAAGGTAGTTGGGCAGTGAGTAAGTAAGATGATTTGCAGTTAAAGTAAATTGCTCAAAGAAATGCAAACCATATTTTAGAGTGGTTCAGTCGTCGTGACCTACATCCACTTCATCGATTCCTCTTCCGTCGAGGCCACCGACATCCACTATCAGTCTTCCTTTAATAGGCGAAGACCAACCACCTTTTACATCCCTCTTCTTCTTTTACCATGTTTAGGAGATAACCCTTAGAAGCACTCACTCTCCTCTCTAAATAGAATTCTAACACTTAAACTTGGAGGAGGGAATTTCTAAAGAGATTGCAACAGTGTTTCTTTGCTTTTAGACTCTTTGTGCTTGTGTGTTTTAACTAGGGATGAGATGGGTATTTATAAGCTTCAAGTTGATTCAAACTTGGAGCCTAAAAACATCTCATCCCGGGTTCTCCGCGCACGGGCGGTACCATCGCCTGCGCTGAGCGGTACCACCGCCTAGTGTTAGTCTAACACTAACACTGCCCTAGGCGATACCACCGCCTGGGGGACAGTGCTAGGCGGTACCATCACCCAGACTGGTGGTACCATCGCCTGGCACCCTGCCAGGGGTGGTACAACCGCCTAGACTAGCGGTACCATTGCCTGACACAGTCTCAAAGACTATGCCACGACAGTGAGACTTCTTGGGGTACTATTTGGGCATCTCATTGGGCCCAACATAGTCCTTACATGGGCCTAGCTGGCCCCTGATTAGGTTGGCCTAAATCCAAGCCCAATTACGTGCTAATTACGAAATCCTAAGATATTTGCTAAGCTAAACAAGTCCCTATGTCTATTCTTCCGGCGAGCTTTCGACGAACTTCTGGCGAGCTTCCGACGAACTTCCGGCGAACTTCCGACGATCTCTCGGCAATGTTCCGACGGACTCCCGACAAGCTCCTGGACTTCACGACGATCTTCTTGGCGAGTTTCAACGAGCTTCTCTGGTAAGCTCCGAGACTTCTCGGCTGGTTTCACTAGAACTTCCGACGAACGTCCTGATTTTCGACGAACTCTTAAACTCTCAACGAAATCGCGTCCTTGACACCGGGACTTCATTTTGCTTCATGCATTGCTATCGTAGTTAATCCTGTACATGTAAAAATATACTTCGATCTAGACAATTAATACTAAGCATTAATGAAGTTGTCCGGCATGTCATTGGTCCCTCGACGCTTCGTCCGATTCTTCGGTGCATCGTCCTCTCTTGCGGCCTATTGCCCAATCGATCAGTTGACTCCGCAACTCCGATATCCTTGGTGCAATATCCGCTCTTCTTGGCCCAATGCCCGAATCCACGGCCCGAAGCCTTCTGTCGATACGTCGATCGTTTCTCCGGCCCGACGTCCAATCTTCTGACATGTTTTCCTCCAGCACAACATGATTTTTCCTGCTTTAATTATCTCATCCTGATCGAAGCATCCTACGTCACTCAAAACGCAGATTAAAACATAAACACTTATCGATTGATTTCATCATCAAAATCCGAAATTCAACAATTCGATCATTAATTCATTGAATTCAAGAATCACAAGACTATGGTTATGCCAATTCATATGTTGAGCCATGTGTCCGCTTAGCGGACTGGGGGCCCATGTAACTTGTGAGCCGAGATAACTGAGGTACCGATCACATGTTACTAAAGTGCTAACAACCTACCAGGTATCATCTTCTCATATATTTGTCCCCCATTATGCTTTAACAAGTAAAATAGGAGGTATTGTCTTCTCATATATTTCTCCCCCATTATGCTTTAACATGTAAAATAGGATCGAGGTACAAAGCAACTCTTTTGAGCCGTCGATCTTGTTTAAACAAAGAAATGATTCGTGTGTCTAATTCAATTATGTCTTGATTGTTAGAATGGTGTTTTGGGCCAACTCGATTATGCTGCTTTGGACCGACTATGTTACATTGACATAAAATATAGTATTTTAGGTCGATTCGATCGTACTACTATCGAACATAGCGTTTTGAGTTGATGCTTGTGTCGAAGATAACGTTTTGGGCCAATTTGATCGCATTCGTATTGAAAATAGCATTTTGAGTCAATTCAATCGTTTTAGCATCAAAAATAGTGTTTTAGGCTGATTCGATTATATCGGTGTCGAAGATAATGCTCGGACCCATTCCACCGTATTAGCGTTGAAAAATAACGTTTGGGATCGATTTGACTGTACTGATCAAGTTTCCTCCCCTCGAAGGATCAGTCGTCTTTGTGGGTTCTCATGCCGCACAACCACAAAGTTTCGTTGCCCGAGGTGAGTGGTGGTGTGACGGCTTTGCTAACGAATCTGGCTGATGCATGCAAACTATCTTTGTTGCCTCGATTAGCTACAAGCATGTTATATCAATGGCTGCATCAGATCAGATGAGATGAGATATGATACCTACCAATGTCATAATAATTACTTGTATGTGGCCCAATCGAGGAGCCGAACCATTTTTGGGATTGTGATCTTTGGGGCGAATCATCTTTAGCCTATGAGATATTGTCACTTTGTTAATTCAAATAAATTATTAGGTAATCGAATGGTTTAACAGTGGTATCGCAAGGGTCAGTCAGCCCTTGTAAATAGATTTATTGAGCTAGGAATCAATTCAAGGATTTAAAACTTTCTCATAAAAAAAAAGTTTAAGATGTCCTCTAGTTTATTCTTTTCTTACACATTCAATCGAGATTGAGACGAGTCATCGATCTTATCACCAACATGACTAAGCAAACTTTATTTTCCTTTGAATATATCGAATTTACTACTATGACGGAGGTTGTCGCTTCTTAAGTAGTAAGGTCTCACAATCCTTGATGAGATTATGAGACTTTGCTACTTATGCATCCGCACTAAGTGACTTTAAATAAATTAAAAAATTCTTTTATATTCTATTCGAGTTCAAGCTCATGATTGTTCGACTTAGTGATCGACTCTATAAGCCGAATCACTACCTCTACACATATATACACAAACACACTTGAGAGGCTAAGTTTTGATTTCCCCTATATTCTTTCTTCATCGATGTTGTTCGATACTAAAAGGATCTCACATGTAGCCTTTGTATATTGCTTTGAGGAAGGGGTGGTCTATTAGCGTATCTTGAGCCACCCGAAAGTTTGCTAATGCCCCCTCTGAAGTTATACGTATATGACAATGAGCAATTCTATTGGGTCGCTCATGCCTTTGTCTGAGTCTACCATCATCTAGTAGATGAGTAAGCAATGGCTTGTAGAAGCAGAACTTAGACCCATGCATGCCTCGGGATCGATATTCGCTACCTTCCCCTCTACTTTCTTCTTCTTCTTCTTCTCGACTATCAAGGATTCAACCACAAGGTGTTAATTTAGGTGGCTTTATGACAATTAACTAGAACAAGTCAAACGTTCGAAGAAGACCACTAATGTAATGTAGGCATTGATAAGTACGGAAGGACTGGGAACTGAAACCAACCTTACTTCCTTATTGAATCTTTTGGTATAGTTTGCCTGATGACTCATCGTCTTCCTGCTCGATGGCCACGAGAGAGGCGGCTAAGTAACCTTTTTTAGCAGCTTATAACTGATGAAGTTAAGTTTGAATTTTCTTGCTAATTGGTTGAACGAGGAAATCAACTCAGAGGCCAACTTGGTGAACCATTCTCTAGATGCTCCCTAAGTTCTGTCTAGTTAAAAAAGAAGAACACATGAGAGCATCGATAGTTCCATAGAGTGAGTGGCATATGGGTGATGAAGGTCATAATAATATATTCTGATAGATCAGAGTCTCCAGCATGGGAAAGACAGAATCATATGGGAATGAATTCCCTCTCTCGGATGCTTCGATAGATATAGCAGCAGCTTCAATAACTCTTTCCAGTAAGTGAAAGGCAATCGCCTACAACATTATTTGTTCCTCTTCAACAAGTAAAAAGTTCACCCATTTATATGGTACTTTTCTTGCACCAGAGTCTTAATATTAATCGACTTATTTTACTTATATCATCTTAAATAACATTTTTCTTATTTTATCATTTATAAAAGCTACGTTTAATTGTTCTCAAATAAAAAATTTTAATTATGATATATTTTCTAATAACTTCACACATCCGTGTTTGTTCTCTCCGTTTATACTAGGCTAATTCTTTTACATGTTTTCCAACATCTATTCAATAATCTCCGAGCTCTATTACAAAATTTTCTACTTTAGTATAAAGAAGATGTGATGACAAGGATAACATAAAACCACTAACCCTTAAATCACATAATCTTTTACTCTCAAGACTAATATCTTTGTTAATTTTTCATTTCACGTCCAATAATAGATGGAAAAAAAATATATACTTTGAACTTTGTTTACAGAACACTTATTGTTTGTCCATCTTTTACTCTCTGACTTCATCTTTTTTCTTAATATCACTCGATTACATTTTGTATAATCAATATTTGTTGAACTTAATAAAAAAAAAGCTTTGATTACTACAATTTGTCTCCATAACTGGAATTTAGAATTTTATCTTAACCAGATTTTCATCAATTAAAATAATATCACAAATATCATATATCATGAGGTCTTCCACATTTACATCCACACACATCCATCTTCCTATCTAAAGCAACAACAATCTGAATGATGTCGCTATCCTCGGTATCTAATAAAAATTCGGAGTGTATCTCAATCAGATCAACTAAACTTGTGTTATACTGCAAAAGTACTTTTAATAGAAACAGCATTTTAAGCCCAAAATCAACAGTTACTTTACAACAGATAGAGCAAGATAAATAAATTTTGATAATGTCCTTCTTGGGAACAAGATTACATATGTGAAACGGGAAAATTACATGAATTCTTTCGCCATATTTCCTTGTTCACTTCAGCCAACAAAATCTCTAATCCTTCTGGTAAAAGGAGAGAACAAAGTCCGTATGTACAGAGAAGAGTTGGGTATCCACAAAAAGCTGATCCAACAAGTCGAAGGAAAAAGAAAAAACAAATACAATGATCAAAAACAATTTGAAACTATGGATAAAATGACCAATTCAATACACCATGATGGTATCAAGTGTCTAGCTTTATACATTTTATCCTAAATTCTTAAGCATGTCCGTAATGATCAGATTCAAATACCAAATGACCAATTCAATACTCCATGATGGAGTTAAATGTCTAGCTTCATACATTATTTCCTAAATTCTTAAGCATGTACGTAATGATCAGATTCAAATACATAATAAAGTATTGATTTGGTCTAGCTTAATACATTATATCCTAAATTCTTAAACATGTCCGTAATGATCAGATTCAAACACATCAAGCAAACTGAGTATCAACAAAACATATGATCAAAGTCAAGCATGTAAAATTAACAGTTGGAAATTTAAAGACAAACTTGACTACATTTGTTCTAGTGGTTTAGACGAAACAATTTCTCTCATGCAAATGTGCAAAGAAACCAATTTTAATGCAAATGATCAATGATAGATGATGATAGATTAGAAGCCATGGAATGCAAAATAATATTTTTAAATTAACCACAAAGGAACTTATTAGATTAGCAAAACCAAACACTCTCCAGTGCAAAGGAATAAGATGTCCGATGTGTACCTTCATAAAAGACCTGTCCCTATATGGAAAAGAATCAATATAACTGTCTTTCAGCAGCACCGAAACCTAGATATTTAGCACAAAACAAAAGTAGGTTAGGACTTGTGCCACTTACGAAACAACAATTTGAGTACAACATGAAGAACCTTTAAGTAATTTAAAACAACAAAATAAGTAGTAAAAGGCTCCGAGTTGCCCTTAATTTTTCAGCTTGCAACAAGAAATCTACTTCTTATCTTATTTGCAATTGATTTGGTTTGGAAATATGGCCAAGTGGCAAGGCAGGGGCCTGCAATAATCGGTGTTAGGATCAACAAAAGATTTGACATTCTTCTGCTCATTTAACTCAACAGATTCTGTTTGAAGCCAACGCATGATAATAATAACAGCTCCACCACATAAATTAGTGAAACTAACTAATAAATCAAAGATTCTTAATTTCGTATCGTACTGACGTTTCGAGCTTTGCTCAATATGGTATGATACAGGCGTATCAAACGGTCTACCAAGGTGTACCGAGCGGTACACCATGGTGTACCACTCGGTATATATATATATATATATATATATATATATATATATATAGAAAAAGAGGGCGTATGCTGCCTCGACAACATTGCCTCCTTTTCTTCTCCTCATCGCGTTAGATAAGGACAAGGCGTGGTCTTCTCCACTACGGCATTCGGCGAAGACGTCGAAGGCTGCAGACGTTTCCGAAGAACGCGAGGAAGGCTGCAGGCATCTCCAACTACGGCATTCGGCGAAGACGTCGAAGGCTGTAGACGTTTCCGAAGAACGCGAGGAAGGCCGCAGGCATCTCCGGCCTTCGACGAAGAAGCCAAGCCACCGCCTCTCCGTTACCTCTTGGATCGGGATCGTTGAGGGTGCGCAGCGCCAGATCGAGAAACGTTGAGGTTCTCCCGATTCTCCCTCTTCTTCTCCCTCGACGCTTCTTCCCTCGTCGCAACCAAGCTAATACCGCTTGGTAGCGGGTGGCGACGGTCGAAATCGACCATTACCGACCTGTTTCGAGCGGTAACGATTGATATTTCAATCGTTACCGCCCGATACGGGACTAGATCAATGATAACGAGCGGTCTGCGTACCGGTCTACTAGCGGATCAATACGTACTGCCCGATATGGGCGATATCATTCGAAATTAAAATCCTTAAATAAATCACCTAAAAACTATTCCTTCATGATTATCTGTCATGTTTCATGATAACTTATATGTCCTTGACACTTGGAAAAAAATTTAGGGAAAACTATTACCTAATGAAGTGCCTCTACCATCCACATGACAGGGTCTCAACAAAGAGGGTCAATGACAATGGCAGCTTACATAAAATTGTATTCAAACACATACAGTTTTCAGGGATAATAATTTTGAAAAAAAAATACATAGCAATTTAAGAAATAATGGACAAATGATGATTAGAAATATAGCTGTTTTGTGCAATTACAACCTTCCATAATAAGCCATTGAATAATGTTCATACTACTAAGCAATTGGGTTTACAATAATTAAATTAAAAAATCATCTGGAGTTGTACGAGAAAGTCACCAGTACATATTAAGTAATCAACATAAGATCTAAAAAACTTTGTACTCTCAATGAATCTACCTATCAAACACCATTTTAATTACATCAGAATTATCCACACAATATGCAGAAGAAAATTTGACCATGTAAAACTTTGATTACGAGTACTGTGCATTTTGTAATATTGCTAACACAGGTATTGTTGCTTTCTGAAATTCATATAGAAGCTGGAAAAAAGAAACTTAAGAATTAACATGAGGATTGACAAGCGTTTAATTCCAGGTTAACTTACTCGGGTAAATCCAGAATTTAAGCTAAACAACAAATCAAATAATCATGTTGATATAAGAAACTATACTAAGAATATGTGACTATATTTCAACTTGATTATATTATTCCAACAGCAGTTAGCAAAGACGAAGAATGTTATCCTAGCAATTGCAAAGAATGTTAAAGAATCTAATTCATAGTTTCCTTCTTGACAAAGATGAAAAAAATGTTATTCTAGCTTTTGCCAAAGAACGTCAAAGAACCAAGAATTGAAGCCTAACTCAAATTATTTTCCTTCTCATTAAAAAACATAAAATAGAAGATACAAATCATTAGAAGTCAACAGATTATTTAACTACTAGCAGAAAAAAAAGCTTTTACAATGGATTCAACAGCTAAAATCACACCATCATTTTCTGAAAGAAACAACTTTCAAAATGGTTGACATACGTGAAATACCCAAAAACAAAGAGGTAACAGGTGCACAGAATTCAGTGTCTTACAATCTTATACAGTCAATGGGTCATACGGCAAGTTATATATGCCTTATACAATCAAGGATCGTAATTTCGTACCGTACCGAAGTTTCGAGCGTAGCTCGGTATGGTACGGTACAGAGTACCGAGTGGTACACCAAGGTGTACCACTCAGTGTGTGTGTATATATATATATATATATACATACCGAGGTTTCCTTCTCCCCGCGCAAAAAAGGGCGACGAGGCGACGCCACCGCCTCGCCGCCTCGTTTCTTCTCCCCGCGATGTCGTCGAGGCTTGTTCTCCCCGCGCAGATGAGGAGAAGTCGCCGATGACGCCGAGGCCTCGTTGCCTTAGACGATGAGGCAACATCTCACCTATGGCGTCCAGCGAGGGAGGGCGGCGACGGATCAGGATCGTTGAGAGAGAGCGACGTCGAATCTCCAGGTTCTCCCTTTTCTTCTCCCTCGGCTAATACCACCTAGTAGCAGGCGACGACAGTCAAAATCAACCGTCATCGACTAATTAAGGGTGGTAATAGGGCGGAAGCAGCCCCAATCGATGGTACCGCCCGGTAGTGGACGGTCCACGTACCGATTTGCTGGCAGACCGGTACGGACGGTATTATTCAAAATTAAAATACTTGGTCTCAATCAATGTTTCTAATTTTTTAATAAAGCCAACTGGTCACATTGCTGGTTGCTGGTGTCAGCATGTAGGTGAAGGACTGCAGGCACAAACAATGTACTAAGCAAGGCACACAGTTTCAAATGATACCGTCCGGTATGGGCGGTACATACCAGTTCGACAGTAAACCGGTATGCGGACCGCTCGCTACCGGGCAGTATTTTTTTATTTATAAATAAATTATATATATATATATATATATAAAGTTGACGTCACCTCGGTGACATCGCCCCGCCTAGGAAGAAGAGAGGCGAAGGCGACATCGCACATTTTTTAAATTATATATATATATATACCAAACAGTATAACGAGCGATATACCGCTTGGTATACAGTACCGTACTATACCAAGAGTGACCGCTTGGTATACAGTACCGTACCATACCGAGAGTATCGAAACTTCGGTACGGTACGATATTTCAATCCTTGGTACTAAGGACTAACTACTAAACAAGTGTAGCATTGGCACACTGGCATGCCAGGTCTGCTGTACAGATCAGTATGTCCAGCACTGGAATCCTTGTTGACAATGGTTTATCAGTAAATCCACAAGAACAAGAGTATAAGTAAATCTGAAAAACATGTTTTGTACAGTTTAGCTAGTTCTACGATGAATTCTTAGAACTATAACAAAAGAAAATAACAGACGTATACTTCATGTGACCATGCCACTTATGAGTTGGTAATATTATCACTTAAAAAACCTTATCACATTAGCAGAAATAAACAAAGTCATGAAGAGGGTTTAAGTTCCAACTCAATGAGATAAATGCCATAGCAAAGTTGACCCAGCTAACAGTCCTTTGTTTGAGACACTACTTGGTAGGCCTAAAACAGATCAAATCAAAAGCAACAGGCTGAGTGAGATATTTGACTGAGATTAACAAGTTCATATAACTAAACAATGTCTACAAAGAGCATCGGACACAAAACAATGTAAAGGTCTGAAATTATCTTTGGGCCTGATATGGTGAAGAAACTGAAAAGATATTCCTGCAACTATCTGCCTACAAAAAATTAAAGTCTCCCAAGTCCTATTCTTAATATATGGGTTAAGCCTCATTTGAAAGAAAAAATGAACTACTAAAGAACTAAATGTGAAGAGAATTTTATTTATCAATTATCAAACATTGCTTTACACCCTGTGACTCCCATGTTTAATGCATGAGAGTCTACCAAATAACCTGTGTCACATGGGAAGAGAGGTTATGCTTTGGCTGGTTTTCCACACTTGGTGGGAAGAAGCCATTATAGAAAGTTCATATAACCCTTGACTCTGGATGGTGGTCATGCATCTGATAGGCATCTTAGATATAGTTGTTTCAACATAGCAGTTGCTTTTGAACTTTCCAACAAATTCAGGTGATCATAAAAGGTCACAACATCATAATAAAGATCTTGGAAAATGAAAAGAAAGAACATCATAATCTATCTTTTAGCAGAAAAGCCAAATGTCAGACTCAAAAACAAACCTTGTCATTGTTGCATTGCACATTTGTGATCGTATGGGATCGCAGATTGGAGCAAAAAGAGTCTAGATACGATCTGAGAATTGCCAAGAAACCTTTAGCGGCTTCAATCTGTAAACACAAGAAAAAAAATTAATACGCATTTCAAAAAATTAACCTCCTGAGTGTCAATAAGAATTATGCATATTTTACAAGAAAAACATAATAAGAATGCAAAACAGTGCCATGATTAAGTAACTTCAAAACAGTGTTTGCAGTTCTGGGTACCAGTACTATACTGGTCAGGCATCGGAACAGTATGGGTTCATACCGATTTACCAAGTGTTGGTACACTGGCGAGTTCTGGATTTTGAGAAATACATTAAACTATTACCAGAAATCTAGGAATAACCACGTTTATCCTTATTTTCTCCCCTTTTTCAGTTATATACAATCAAATTAGACAGCTATAAATTGATTTAGATCTATAAAATTATAAATAAGATGTAAAACAAATAACAGGCTACCAAAAAACACGCTGCCATGACTAAATTATGTGTTAATGGAATAATAATAAACACTTAATTAGTCATTATTAATCTAGCAACAAAAAACACACTGCAATGAGGACTTAATTATAGGTTAATGGAATAATCAACCCTTCATTAGCCATTCATTTCTCAATCTACCAACATTAAACATACTAGAGCAAGCCCATAATTACCTCTAGTTAACCCTTAATTATATGTAAATGTAAGAATAAACCCTTGATTCATGGATAATTTCCTAATTAAGCAAGAATAAACATGCTACAATTAGTCCTTAATTAGGTGTACATTGAAGAATAATATCTTAAGTATGAATATACATGCTCCAATGACCCCTTAATTAGCTCTAACTAGCCCTTCATTAAGTGTATATGAAAGAATAAGCCCTTCATTATCCCTTAATTGCCTAATCACACAAGAATAAACATTTATGAAACCTAATTACATGAAATATCAGGGATCAAATTTCAGATTAACTTGATCTCAAGACAAGTAGGATCATATCATGAGATTTAAGCCTCTTTAAATGCAAACCAACCTTCCCTAATTGTTTTTTAAGGCAATCAGAGAAGATCTAAACCTTGAATGAGATTGCGAAAGACAGTGAGGGTGAAATAGGAGAGGAGGGTGAAAGGGGTGTATTTAAACACCCAAAGAGGGGCCCCAGCGGTCGGATGGATTTAAATGACACAAATTTGGCTGTTACCGTCTGCTACAGGTCAGTACCAATCAAATTTTGACTGGGTATTGCTGGTAAAGCATGTGTATTACCCATCACACCTCAAATACCAACTGGTATGTTTGAACCGGCTGATATGTCGTTGGTCTGAGAACTGATCGGTGGTCAGATCGGTGAATACGGAACCTACCACACTGAACTGGTCGAACTTACGAACCTTGCTTCAAAATAATCTTCATCATAGTGAAACTCACATGTCAAGATTAGATGATTTGCTATGCCATTCAAGCATGCTGCGAAATTAGATTGCACAATACCAGGTTAAAGACCTTGACAATTATGAAAATAAAATTTCTCAAAGCAAAACCAAGTTCAGTGCAGACTGTTGAGCAGACTATATCTAGTTCACACTCAAGAAAATTATTGTTCTACCTGAATTAGAATGAAAATTCTTGATTTCAAGTTAAAGTTATTGAGTTATAGATATAAAACTATAAAAATTTCTTACTTTCCTCATGAAACAAACATAAGCTAATTTTTTTTTGTTCCAATAATAAGTTCATAGAACTAATTCAGCAAATTCTGACCTCCCTTTAGTGATGATGGATAAATTGTGTGTAGGACCAGAATCTAGCTTGACATAGAACACAAGGCAGATGTGGAGAACTGTTTTGTAAGTTCTAAATAAAGACAAGGTAAATGTAGAAAACTGCAAATGAAATTCTCTTTAATGGAATAACGTATGACATCGGGATGCAAGATTCAGTCAAGAACCGACTTAACATCAAATCCCCAAGAATTGTTGTTAATCATTGTATAAAGCTTCTCCAAAATGGAGAAGATTTAGTGCCTAGACTGGTACTTGTGCAAATATTCTAAATGGAATCACATCTCATCTGTCACAGAAGTTAGCATTTCTTGGATTTCCTAAGCTTTTCTTTTTTTAGTTACCATTTTTGAAAAATATAAAAAAATCACAACAATAAAATTGCGTTGCATAAAATTAGAAGTACTGTAGGAATAGAAATATTATGAAATAAATTTGATCATCGTAACTCCTTTGAAAGATAGCACTGGTTTTGCTACTACCCTTCGGATAACAAATTTCAATCATGTTAACTTATTTTTTAAGAAAATTAGCAAAAATCAAATTTTCAGTATAAACTACACTTAAGAATGCAAACTATGGCACAGCTCAACATAATAGAATTTTTTTTTATAAATAATGTATCTACTTGGTTCATTAGCTTCCATAGCGAAACACTTGCACAAAGTTCAGAAAAAAGAAGGAATAAAGGATACATGAGCTAGGATTAGAGCTTGCCTGTACATCAGTGCACTCATAAACCGGCCTTCTTCTAGCTAGGTAGCTTTCACCAACAAGTTTTGCATAGTATGGGCTTAGAAATGAGAATAATTCTTTATGTTGTGGCAATTGTGGCATTGAGGGCGATTTAACCTACATGGTCCAATTTGATGACGATTATGAGAAATAAAAAGTAGACAAAGAACATTAGAAATTCAACTTCAACAAAACAACTAAACAAGAACAGAAACCAAAATCCAATATATTTGAGAAAGAAATTACAACTAGCAAATATTTGAGAGATCATCTGTAATTATAAAGTAATAAGACAAATATCTTGTACAAAATTGCCATATGCAAAAACCCTCATGTTTATTATGTGATGTCAATAGTCATTATACATATCCGAGTCATGTATGTACTATATATTAACTCAAATATTAAGCAACAGAGGAACATATTAACCACAAGTTAAATCATGACCACAGTTATGAGTTTTTCAGGGATCATCAAACTTGTTGAGATTTGTTAGCAATCTCAAAACTGTTCATTTATTCATTATCTCAAAAACTACAAATACCTCAGCTGTGTACAAACTACAAACCAAGATAACTAAACTGCTTCTCCAAAGGCATTATTAGGCAACACAAATGTATGCCTATATAGCATGAACATAGCAATCTATCATGCCATACCGGACAAATGATACAGATACAAGTTGGACTCAGTTTACAAAATTGTTCTTAGGATCTACTTGGGATGTTACAACCAATCTAGGTGGCATGGATAAGATAGAATTGACAAAATAGAATCGCCAAAACAATATTTCAACAAAATAGTAAAAGATATCAAAACTGGAGAAAATGTAATATTCTAAAGAATTTAATTACCTTCATGTTTTACAAAATTTCTTACTTCCCAAAAGGGCATCAAATAAAAAATGTAAATTATAAAAAAAATAAGGGCATAATTATCATATCATACAATGATATCGATGTAGTAAATAACTATTATAAATATGTCATACAAAAGATTCAAACTTATTCACATAACCTATGAATATATTGAATGGATCCCATTATAGCCCCAAGTGTTTCAAATTACCATGAAAGTGAAGTGTCAGGTAATTGCAAACAAAAAAAATGTCTCAGTTAGTGCAAACAAAAGTAACCTTCATGCAACCATATTGCCACATACTTTAAGAATAATCTCATGACATTTTTATTTTTCATTATCTACCACGGAATACGTATTTCTTTAACAAGTGTAGGCTACATATCGTCTTCTCTTCTTCATGATATTCTTTCTTCTTCACTTTATCAATGATGGGTGAACAATGCAATCATACTTTAAAATGTAGTGACATACTGGTCTAACCGAGAAACAATACCAGCCCAAACCTCGGTGTAGCTCTCAGTATATCTTTCATTCTTTTCAGTGATACTGGATGGTGTATGCCACTTTACTGCTCAATATCTCGACGCTATATCAGTCTCATAAGTTGTCAAAAGTGATTCTTGGAATTTAAAACCTTAAGTATAATATTAGTTGTGACAATATCTACTATGGCAACAATCCGGTTGCTTTAAATAATAAACAAAATAGCAGCAGTGACTGTCCCAAACTCCCAATAATAGTTATAAGTTTCTTTTTGCCCTTTCTTCCTCTATTTCCCTCTTCTTATCCTTCCTTCCCATGCACTCTTCTTTAACTCTCTTAGGTTCTCAAATTGTTTGACCAAAATTGGCCAACTCCAGTCAAGATCAATTAACTCTTATTGAATCTGAAATTTTTTGAAGGCCAAAAAATTAGTCAAAATTGGATAGGTTTTAGGTAATGCCAATATGAATGGGGCATATTGTATCGGAACAGACTTGTCAATACATAATACCAATCCACAACCGGTATCAGGCATGCACAGTATTAATATACCAAGTGTTATTTAACTGACCAGTACTGATTTATATAGTCTGGCACCATTTTTAGTTGGACTGACAAAAACTGATTCGTACACATCGGTATGTATCAGTTCAACCAGCTCAACTGATATTTGAAGTTTTGAACTAATATCACTGGAAAATGGATTAAGTCAACTTAGGCTACCAAATTATTGGAGTGTCTAGCAATGAATTTTGTCAATTTGATAAATTAAAGATTTAATCAAGATTACTATCCAAAGACTGTACAACCATTTCTCAAGAAGTTGGGCATGAAATTCTACATGGCAGAAAGAAATAACTTTAATACATAAAAAGAATGACAGCTAACAGCCAACAGTGTAAGATGGGATGTTGCCTGGTTTATCAGACAACTTCAACGACAAAATTCTGCAAATAAACTAATAAAAAGTCAAGACACAATGATCAGCAATATTATTTGCCGTAAGCATTCAAGTTGCAGAGGAAGAAGATCAAGGCAAAGAAACACTAATGTATTGATGCTAAGCTGATGACCAACACATGCGTAATAACAATAGACATTCGAAGTTGCCTTGCCTACCTGGTTCTTGTCAGCATCAACAAGTATGACATTAGCCAACTTTGATTGTATGTCAGTAGTTTTGTTCTTTATTCCCACCTGCAAATGCACAAAATTTCCAAGAGAAATAAAAGTAAGCTTTAAAAAAACTACAAATGACAAAAGGAACTAGGAGATGGATCAAAGATGCAAATGAAGTCTTTCAACTTGGTTGATGCTCTTTTTTTGTTGGGTTACATCATTCAACTTTGTGACTGATCTGTAATGTATTAGATCTCCTTCATTTTCCTTGTCCCATAATAGACAGAATTTTGTATTTGTTTATCTTAATAATGGATTATCTTAAGCATCCATCTCACAAAGATACACAGGTTGGTTTCATAGACCTACGATGATGAAGAATATTAATCCATAATAACTTAAAACCAACAGGTTATTGTAAATTCCTCCTGAGATTTGCCAGCAAGGAGTTATATCAAAGATTCCAAATTCTCATCCAAACAATCTATTAACAAATCAAGCCAATTTTTGCATAGATAAACAATAGTTACTTGAGTGATTTTGAATGAGTATTCTTGATAAACAATAGTGATTTTGAATGAGATTTGCATAGATAAACAATAGTTACTTGAGTGATTTTGAATGAGTATTCTTGATAAAACAATGATGGTGTTGAAACAGAAAACCTTGACTACGGCTTTCAAACAATTTCAAGCTACATGTTTGTCAATACAATGCATCTCAGTAGTCTTCTTCTGAAATTCATTAAGCTAGATGTCAGAGCAGACCACACAGACACAAAGGGAACCAAACTAAATCATATGAATCTTCAAGAAGACTGAAGATTTGGTTAACTACAAAAATGACAGTTCTAAGGACTCCTGACATTGACAGTCTTTTATGTCACTGCATGAAGATAAAATCAGATATCACAAGTTCAATAAATGGAGTTGTGGTATATAGAAACTTACAATGTATGGTACTGGTGCATCCACAAAGTCCAGCATATCATTTGGCAAAACCTAATTTTCCAGATATAAGCACATCGAATGTACAATTGCATGTAAAACCCTTTTATTGCAGTAGGTTAAAATTATTGAGGTTACATACTGGCATTAGTAGGCTATGCCACTGATAGGGGCGTATCAGCGGAACTACTGATAAAACTGAAGCTGATAAAACACCCTGCACATCAAATGTTGATTTAATAAATTGTAGAAATATCAGCCTTCACACTTGGAAGAGAATGCAAAGATTACTAACCAACAATTATCATTTATTTCATCGAACTTATGGCAAAAGCATGCCTATAGGCAATTCATGATCAATCTTGAGAAGATAAGGAACAATGTAGTCCCCAAATTCATTTGCTAGAATTACAAAAGATCACTAGCATGAACTTGGACATCCTCCAGCATATATGGATGCCTCCAGCGATGCCACAATCATGATAAGATTATAAGGGATTCTTTATTTTAGAATTATTTAGTGTAAACAAACAATTATGTTAGCTACTTTACATATCAATGCTGCAATAATATGTAATCATCATGAGATCAAGAATTCTGAATACAGGATAATAACACTAGACTAAATAAGGGGAAGTTAGGAACACTAAATTTACATTATTTAGAATGACATCTTGCGCAAAAACAAGAATCTTAAAATAAACGAAGAAAGGAAATGCACCTTACCAAGTTTGAGCAAATGACAACGATTTGTTTCTCTAAAAGTGCACCAGCAAGCATCACCAGTATCTGACAAGTGGAAAACAAAACAAGGACGTAGATGCAATGATCCAGTGTTACGTGTAGAGAATTCTCAAAAGGCACGAATATGATAACAACACATCCACATATCTGGGTTTTGGTCTCTAAGGAGACAGCTAGATCAAGTGCATTGTTTGTGGAGTCAAGAGGTCAGGGCTTCGAGTCTCACAGCTAGCAAAATATATATCTATAGTTTTACCATTAGCGGATGAGCAGTACACTTAAAGCCTAGGCACCAATTTGCACATGATTATCTGCAGCTATAATTTCTGCAATTCATCACACAACTAATGCACTATGAATACTCGCACACATGCATCAAGTGCCCACCTTACGGCACCTCCCTCCATCTCTTATTCTCCCCTCTTCTATCTGTCTCTCTCTCCCCTTCCCTCCTGCTCCACCTACTCCCTCCTCCCTCCGCCCCTCTTCTCTCACTCTCTTACTCTCTCCCTCTCTGGTCCAAGTGATACTGACTGGTACCAAAGCTATAATGAGGTAAGAAACATCAGACCATACAGGTACCATACTGATTCAACAACAGACTGGTTTTAGTTTTGTATCAAGAACCAAAGCTATAATGAGGTAAGAAACATCAGATAAGGCATTAATCTATGCTAAGATAAGGCATAGGGAAAGGCTACCATTTATTAACCATCAAGATTTTTAACCATTTTCAGTATTGCATCAAGATTTTAACCATCATTTATATTTAGGGTTTTAGGTAAAGGCTACCATTTTTGAGAAACTTTTGGGGTCATATTCTTAGTGAAAGCTCCTCACCAACATTGTCTGTTGATGAAGGCCCATAGGCCAAACTATGTAAAGTTGTAAACATTGTGTATTGTTATGTGATTGTCACTCTCTTCTCGTATCTTCTTCCTCCCTATTCTGTGCTATCTTCCCTATATTGGCCTCTTGGCAACAACACTAAGTAATTACAAAATCATGCCCATTGTGATTTTAGACCAAAAGGTAGCTGTCTACAGAATCACCATAAACAATCAAATAAGTTCATCTATGCATGGTACGATGTCAAAATAAGAAACTTTTTATTCTTTAACATTTTAGGGACCTTTGGGGAAGACAGGAGATTAAAATATTAACAAAAGGTTTGACATCTGAAAGGAGCTTCTGCATGTCAGTTTATAATAATGATAACACTTACATGTTCAAGCCTCAAGCATCCGCAAATGGTTGCAACTGTCCATACAGACAGAGCAGTTGCCTCCTCTTCTGCCAAGAGAGAAGTATGTACCTATAATAAGGGCAGCACATAAACAAATATAAAACCTTTGTCAAGCTTGTTCATTCAAGCAGTCTAAAGCTATCATGGATATAGCAACCAGATAGCAAACTGAAGCTGAAACTAGGATCAGCAGAAATGTACCTCAGCCATCTCTAAGTTTGTGCCATTACATCTTAGATCAATAGTGGAGCCAGCAATATGAAGAACTGTCTCACCAGGTCTATGAAACTCCAAAGGATGCAAGTGCTCCAAAGGCTGAAAAGTGAGTGTTGAACCTCTAGCAGGGCACTGTAATTCATAGTACTCACAAATGATCTGTAAGGATCCCTTGCAGTTTGCCTGAAATTAAATGGGAGCAGTAGATGAACTATTAGGGAGTTCATGAAATGTGGAAATTTCAGAATCCAGGATTTATTATACTTGTACCAAACTCCAGTAAAACTACTTTCAAACCTTGGCCCAATCAAGAATTTTATTTTGACGACCCAAATCTTCTTGACCTGATGAAGATGGCTCTTCCAGATCTGCATTATCGATATTACTCCTAAGGTTTCTGTCTTCACATGGAGAACCCTGTAAACTGAACAGGCAGGGTAAAGATTTCCTTTACTAACTCAGTCATCACAGTTGCTACATTTTATCTTCATTTTATGCAATTAATTTAACTCTATGCATAAAAACGGTAAACCAGCCTAGAGATTATCATAGACCATTCTCTTCATAGAACACTCAGATGTAGTCATCAATCACTTGTACCATTTTGGAGTTGTGACATTAATTAAATCACTTCTGAAGGTGAAGATAATCTAAAATCATAATTTTATATGTGAAAATATCCCCTTAGGCCCATTTATGAGGTGACAACCATCTTTAAACAAAGTTTTGATTTAATAGAAAAATAATATTGAAAACCAAACATTAATCTAATCAATCAAATTACACATATGATACAGTTTTGCACACTTGCCAAAAAACATGATCTGAAGATGGTAACAACTGTCACTGACATGATCGCATCGCTGCTATGCACCTAAAAAGCTTGATGCCAAGTGCAACAGAAGAATTTGATGGGGATTTTACAAGTAATAAGAACATAGATATGTTTACTATCGAAGTGAAAACATGTTAGTTGGATATAGTATAATTATTTGAGAAATATATTCAACAATCAAATTTACAGTTCGACCTATTTCACAATGATCCCTGTTCAAAGTCTTTGAGGATGTAATCATGACAAGAAGAATGACAAGTAATCTTGTCTACACTTGACAAAACACTAACATGAACAAATCATAAAATTCTTGTGCAGCAAAAAAAAATGTGTAAAGAAAAAAAATTGCAATTCAAACACTAGGAAATTTTCAATGAACAAAAAACAAAGTTCAGAAAATAGTCTGATTATGGCTCATGTCTAACTGCAAAATTGATGCCACAAAATTAGGACTAACTTGTAAAAATTATTCTAAGCATACAGATGGCAATTATAGAATTGTTTGAAACATAGCAGACGAGAAACGACTAAAGGTTGTCTCAGTCACACTGAGGTTTGCTTCAGGACAAGCATGTTCATAAGAAAAAAACAGATTAAATAAGCTGCAACAATGGCATAATTTTCCAATATCATACTGGCATGATCATGGAAGATGATTTCTACCTGCCAGAAGATTCTGAGCTTTCATATACTTGACACCCTAAAAGTGGCAAAACAGCATCCATAACATGCCTCTCATGTTGCTTCTTTCCATTGATATTATTAATAGAGTGATCAAGATTTCCTTCACTACAGACTCCATTTTCTTTTCCAGTTTGAGGGTCTCTTGCTCCTTGATTAACTTCCAAATTTACATTATTTTTGATGAAAATTTTAGGCTCTAAGACACTGATGGGGTCCCTGTCGCAAGAAACTTCCTCAGGAGTAGTTTCTGAAGTTAAATCAGAACCTCTTGCTGGGCTTAATCCTTCCTCCACAGCATATTCTACCCTCAAATTACTGTCAATGTTATTGTGCACTCGGTCTTCCTCAGCTGTTTCTTCGTGCACTCTGTCTTCCTCAGTGGTTTCTCCGGGCACCTTGTCTTCCTCAGCTGTTTCTTCTGGCGATAGCAAATTTAGCATGTCAGTGCCTTTTGTAAGCTGCTCCAATCTTTCTTCAATAAGGATACTACAGCAAAGAGAAGCATGTAAAAATTGTGACACCATCATAAACTAACACACACAAATGCAATGATTAAAGGAGAAAAAGCCTTCATAAAATTAAAGAATCATCAACAACACGAAAGTAAAAAATTACTTATTGATAAAATTAAGCACATAAAATAAAGGGCCAGGAGAGAATAGCAAAACACAAAATAATGGATAATTGATTTACATTGTATAAAACACAAAATTATAATTGCAAATTAATTATATTAGAGATATGGCTTTGATGATTCTTCAAGATACATCAGAAAAAAAATTTCTAGTTCTCAAAATAATAACTGGTAGAAAATAGTAATCTTCTTCAACTAAGGGCCAAGAGAGAAATGGTGATGGCAGTTTATAGGTATACATAACACAAATGAAGAAAGCCACACTACTGAGCATCGTAAAATCATAGGAAAATTAAGTATATAGAATACAAATGGAGAAAACCACACTAATAAGTGTCATGATATCATAGGAAACTAAGCTAACCAACAAAGTCCAACACTGAACCACAAGCAAGCATGTCTTATCGTGGAAGAGAAGATGCCATTCTCTAGAAGTCCTATAACGTGTAGAGCATTAACAATCATGTTTTCACTGCTCAAGCATTGACCTTGGACCAGTTATTTTGGCTCAGTTTATTTTTGCTGTTAAGGATAATTGAAGTAAAATATCCTTATATAGAGCTGACTTAGATGAGGAAATTCTAACGACATTCCTTGAAAGGTTTAGTTTGAATCCAAGACTGCGTTTTTGAATGTTCAAAAATATCTTCAGTCAAAGGAAGATTTTAGCTTCCTTAAAGGGGTTAGAAATATAACCGAGTCAGGCCAAGCAAGTACATTTTGTCAGCAAAAGTACTGATTAAACACAAGACTCAAGAGGATTGATTGGAAAAATTAGTAGTCCTGAACCAGTGTTGGAGGATAAGCAGATCAGTAGGATCACATTTGCAAATTAGGTCAGGCCAATTACAAAATGTTCAACTCAAGAAAAATTAAATAATTGAATAAAAGTGAAAAAACTAATGTAAGCTTAAAATGTTTTAATTTACTTCATTATTTAAAAAAATCAAAAATCTGGACCAAAGAATTTCAGCGCTCACTCACCTAACTACATAGCCCAACCCTCCCCTTATTTACTGCTTTCCATCTTCTCTCCCGTATCTCACCCTCCCACCTTCCACACAGCCAACACCCTTTTTTTCAGTGTCACTTGGGTGGCAAAGCGGTGGTTTGGCAACAAGCCCAGGCAGCTTATACAGCGTGTGATGAAAGACAACGAGAGATGTGGGTGCAGTATGTGGTGGCAAGAAATGGAAGGGGGAGGTCACTAGGGAGGAAGTAATCAAGGGCCTGAGGAAGAGGATGGCAGCATGCAGCATAAGGATTAAGTAGTAATCTTCATGCTAAGCATTGGAAAGATCTAAATATTCTTAAAACTTAAAAGAAATAAAAGGATAGATAGAACTCAAGATACTCAAATCATTGTGCTGGATGATAAAATTGGACTGTTCTATTCAACAAGATCGAATCACATGGGTCATTGAAAAACCCGAATTGTCAGCCAGTTCAATATAGTTTTCAGGCACCAGAGATATAACTGAACTGAACTGGTCAGGTGTTTGAATCCCAATTTTCTGTCCAACTAGCTGGTCTGCTCTGGTATTGCTAAATGATAACTATAGATCTAAGCTATGTAGTTTGATGAAATAGTGATTCTTCTTAGGTGCCTCACATTGATCTTGGCAGTAATATTCAAGTTTGATAAGCTTAAAATATGACTATTTACTCAAATCAATTGCTTCCTCTTTTCTACTAATACATGCACCTTAGACACCAAAACTTATGGGCTGAGGAAGGCCACTAGAGATGACGGTAGAAATTACAATCCAACTAAAGGGAGGGATAGCCAATACAAGCTAGGCGCCAAATTAAAACAGTCAGACATATCTAATACCAACACCCATGTTCTACCACATTGAACGTGTGACAGACCAAGTTCAAACAACTTAGATGAGCAGCTATTACAACGGGATTATTGTGCAAAAGCTTAACTCAACAGCTTATTTGGTTTCTTTTAATCAAGGGAATAGATAAATATTAAAATTTTGAAACACCATCCGATTCGACCGATACAATAAACCAAATCCAAAATGAATATCATGACCCCATAGCATCGATAAGGAAAAGGTTTAAGTTTGGTGGTTGTGCTCAAAGAAAGTCAGAACTAGTGAAATTTTTTTTCTACAAACACCACCTTCCTCATCTTGAGATAAATAACATCAGTAGCACTTCTCTCACTTCAACAATCTTAGGCGTACTCTCTTAGGAAACTAAGAGACTACAGAAGGTGCAAATGCAAGATGAAACCAGATTGACATAAATAAGAAAAATTCTCTTTAAGGGGGCATCAAACATATCGATAGGATTTTCTTTAGAAAAAACAGCCATAAAGTGGATGGATCCATAATCAGGTATTAGCAAGTAACAAATTGTATGATAAATGAAACTGTTAAAAATCAAACATCATATTGTAATCATTATTTCTAAATTGAGTACACTGCTAAGCTTTTGCAGTGATGTTTTCAGTGAGCAAAATACAAAACTAAAAGGCAATAAGAAGGTTGAAAGCATTATCAACTTATATAGATGTATTACCTTTTCAGTATGCCAAAATGCATATCAAAAAATGGAAGCCTTGATAGAATGCAGTAACAACGTGATGTAGTGAATATATGACGGCTTAAGCGTGATGAGCATTGTTTCTCTCCTATAGGCAATGAAACCAAGTTTGAAGGTTTTTGCACGGGTTCTTCGACCAAGACACAGCATCCATACAAGGTTGAATCATCAGCAGCCTGTGACTTTGAAAATATTAAGAAATACTAAATTTATTGCAACAACAAGTCATATACTTAACTGACAGCACTAATAGGAAAAAAAAACAATGTCCTATCTTATAGATCAACATGGTTATATACCATATTTATTGGCTGAATAAGAAGCACCGGTTTATTAAAATCCAGATCTCATAATTATCTGGCACTCTGTCAAAGCTAGAATCGTTACATCACAGTATCACATTCTCAACACTTAATCAGTTATGGTTCTGAAGAAGTGGTAAATTTAATAACAAAGCCATACACATCAACTATTTGGTGCTTCTTCAGAAAGACTGTTACAGAGGAGATAGTGGAATTCCACAAAGAAAGCACAAGTATCATTTCACAATAAGAAGCCAAAGATTCCCACATTTTGAAGTTGGCTCTGTGGATCTTTTCTAACATCGAACCCCTAACAAAGGCAATACCACAAATCAAAAATCCTTTATTTTACCCAATAGTCTTCCACCAGGCCTAGTTGCTCAATAAGAAAAAGTGTTGGATTTCTTTTATTTTTGCTCTACCTAATTTCATAAGAGCTCTCAAGTCTCAACCATCACTGTGAGAGAGACTATATTCAATAAGAACATTCAAGAATCACTATAATAGAGTATATAGTACATAGATTCTCAAGTACTATAGTGTTTTTAGAATGAGAACAATAAAGATCAATTTAAGGCTTTGCTACCACATAGATAATGAAAAAGATGTGACATTCAATGATAAGTAGGAAATGATTCTAATAGTTTATATGATACAAATGTAAAATTACAAACCTCTCGAAACAATAAGACATCTGTATATCATAGACAGTGGTACTTGGGAGTGGGGATTGTAATATATTCTTCAAGTTTTTCAAACTTTCACTCTATATTAGTTCTATTGCTCAAGATGAGCTAAAATTTCACATAAATCCTATTTTTCTGGCATTGCCTGGAACAAAATTTCTGTTCGATGCAAATCAACAGCTAAAACTAATAACACAGGAAATTAACAAAAAATATTAGACAGATTTTATTACCTTTAAACGAAAAACAAATGACTGATTGCTTTGCTTAAGCTGTTCCTGCAAAACATAGCAGCTTGTAGTGACAGGAAACAGACACCAATCTCGACAAAGCAGGTGAATAAACCAATGGAATTTTTAATGTCCAGGAGAGCATTTCAAAGCAGATAACTTAGTTTATGAAGACTCACCTGCCCTAGTATTATTTCATTCAGCTCACTCAATGAAGGAGTTCTTTCTACAGCATGAACCTAGAATGAAAAATCCAAGTGTTGAAATCACAAAGACGTAGCCATGCCAATCCAACCTATGAATGCAGAAGGGAACAGAACAGGTGTAGAGAACGGAACTCATATGAAGGTAACAACTGTCTAAATAAAAGCATACATATAGTATTTAAAATTTACAACAGTTTAGATAATTAGTCTAAAAGTGGAGTCTATTACAATGAAAAATAGTATGAAGCAGTCTAAATAGATCAAAGCCTTATGTCAAGAAAATGATATGTCCCTCCCTCCTCCTCTCATCTGGCAGTGCAAGGCCCCCTTCTACAGCTCCCAATTCTCTCTGCCATCTCCCCCTTCTCTCTCCTAGCAGTGCAAGCGCTCCCCCCTTCCCCACACTCGGGTCTCTGTCTCAGCCATGTGAGATCACCCATCCCCTGCCTCTTAGCATGTATTATCTAATTAGTAATGATATTTTGAATATAAATGATATGAAATTCATGTATTATCTAATTTTGTTTAATGATTGTCTTTATCCTTAATTATATATTTTTATAATTTTTATATTGGTGAGTGTCTCGCTTCAAGCGAGCGCCTAGAGTAAACATTTTGGAACCTCGGAGTCCTTTAGCGCCTAGAGCCTTTGCCAGTACTAACAAAGATGAAAATGGGAGAGACAAGCAAATAACATGGTTTTGTTAGGCCACGTATATTATACCAAGAATGCAAGAGAGAGACAGAGAGAAGAGAATTAGCAATCTAGAGGAAAAGGATGTTGAAGCATTAGCTCTGAAGATCCTGGTTTCATATTACAAAATATCCAGTATGTTGTAGATTATTTCTGAGGTCAAGAGCATTTTGGCTACCAATATGCTCTTGATAAATGCAACAGGGAAGTTGAACAAACACGGGAAGTCGAGCAAAGAACAAGTACAACTCAAAAATATCTAAACCCAACAAAAGAGAAGAATCCAGCATCTGCTTTTGGATCTCTATGCAGATAATTGAAGTGGCCTAGCAGAAGTCTAACTAGCACATTCCTTTTCTATATATTACACGACTAGCAATCGATCTAATAGAAATGGTGACGAGTGAAATACACTAAATGTAAAGATTTTAATTTATTAAGTATCAACTACATTCACCAGAAGGTATGTATCCACTCTAATACACATTTAAGTCTTCAGAAAACATATGGAAAAAAGATAACATTAGAGAAACCCAAGAAATAACATGGTTTAAAGTACTAAACCTCCAAGCCTCCAGGAAAGCAAAATGAGAGAAGATCCTTATACTTGAGGGGTAGCTGTTTCTCAGGCGGATAGACAAACAGAACCTAACAGAAGGAAGAGTTTAAGAGTTCAGCCTGCATGTAAAGCAGCTAATCTGATGTTGTAAATGGTAGGAAAAAACCAGCAACTAGGAGGCATAAAGTTGCAAAGCAAGATGCAGCAGACCTTTTAGAGTTTAGAATAAGAATACTAATAAAAACATATCTCCAAACATGCATGAAAGTCTATCCATAAACAACATTGGACATATAATTATAACATTTACAAATAATGCATGCAGATAGGATAAGAACCTGTGGTTCAATATTTGATTCAGCATTAACTTGATGATTGTAATTCAGTAAGTTTCTTCTCTTTGAGTAATCATTGTTATGATCCAAAACCAGCTTATGAAGTGCTTGGACATCAACACTAGGATGAAGTCCAACAACCACCATGCTCTCAAAAAATTTTGTCGGCTCCTTCACAGATCGTTGATCCTGCTTGGAAAATTTTGAAGGCATATGCTACAACTTAAAATGCATGATATAAGTTGGGAAATAAATTCGAAACACGACAGACATGTCAGATTATCAAGGCAAGCAAAAAGATACTGCAATTACAAACTCATGATACCTTTTTTCAGTAAGTGTTCAGAATTAAAAGCATATGATTCATATGACACAATATATGCTTTAAAGTTTAAACAGTCCATGATGTTCCTCCAATTTACAAAACAAAGATAAATTGAAAATTTGTTTCAGCCACAGTTCTCCAATTAACCTGAAGAATTTAGAAGTCATATAATACCAGAGAAAAAGGAATTCAGAATGCACAATATGTTGCTGCTCCAGAAAAACAAGACTGGACAAACCCAACAGACCACTGGCTCAGTTCCCTAAGCAAACAGAACATACAACACAATTTATATATAATATACATATAAGATAAGCCAATGCAGCTGCACAAGAAATTCTCAAATGCATTGTGGTTGTCTGATTTGCTTTTATGGCAATGGTCCTTAAAATGTTGAATTATGCAAAGAATAAAGTGTGTCATTTAACTCTTCTCAGATATCAATCACATGATAGACTGTACTCAAATATCTTAAAAGCCTTCAAAGTAGTTAATTAAGTGTTTAAAATGTAAGCTTTTAGGTGGCTGTTTGAGACTATTACTAATCTTAGATGATGTATGGCCAATCATGCTGACTGCACTTAAATCAGCATAACCAAACAAGCATCAGGAGAATACAGAATCAAGTGTCCATAGGCTGTGCTGGAGCACAGGGTCAACATTTATACAAGTGTTTTCTCTGGCTGCCTATAAGTTCTTGTAGTATTGTTTCATCATTTATTTCAAAACAAGAAAATGAAGGCTTCTTCCATCTTCCAAGGTTCACGATGACTTCTCCCTTTTTTTCCCCATTCCTCGTCTCTTGGAATATCTACTTCTCTTCTCTTCTTACTGTTTTCTCTAGCTTTCCTATGTTTGCAGAAATTAAAAATAGCTATTGTTGCAATTCAAAAATAATTATTTTTTCTTTAAGTAAAAGCTTTAGATATCATATATTAATTACTCAATAAAATAGAGAAATCGATGAAGATATAATTCATAGAGCAAAAACATGATGGTTAAAATGACGAAAGGCGTCAGGAGTCTTGTGTGATTATCGGATACCTTTGAGATTAAAAAGAAAATTTTATAAAATTGCTTGACTTGTAAGACCAACAATGCTTTATAAATCTGAGTATTGGATAGTTAAAAAACAATATATACAAAAAGTTTGTGTTGTCCAGATGAGATTGTTGAGATGAATGTGTGGAGTTACTAGGAAAGATAGGAAAAGATATATTTTTATTCATAAACAACCAGGTATCACTTTGATAGATGATACGATGAAAGAAAATCGTTTAAGATGGCATGGACAAATGCTTAGGAGACTTCTAGATGCAGTAGTCAAAAGAGATGAAATGATTAATATTAATGATATGAGAAGAGGTAGAGGAAAACCTAAAAAGACTTTAATAAAAACTATAAATAAAAATTTAAGTACTCTGAACTTAACTAAACATATGGTCTTTTATAAATCTCAATGGCGATAAAAGATCCATGTAACCGACCCTAAATAGTTGGGACTTACGGCTTTGTTGTTGTTCTTGTTGTATTATATGTTCTGTAAGCAATAAACAACAATTTCAATTGTTTCTGGAAGTTCATAACCTCATACTTCTTATTGAATATGTTGTGAACCATATTACTAGCCCAACATGACATAACGTAGAAGTTATTTTTCCTTTGAAAGAAACAGCTTGTGTACCAAATTGACTACTTGTATGCATATGATACTCTTACACAATATTCTGATCAGAATAACCAAGCACTTTTAGAAAATGAAGACCAGTTATACATGACTATGCAAATAACAACCATACATCTTATAGGCATGAGGTAATAAATTTTTGAAAATCCAAACTGGGTTCAGGATAAGCCATTCACAAAATTTGGGATTGAAATCAATCAGATTAGGGATTATAGCTGACAGATTAGGTCTTGGTCATCACATAATTAAACATTACTTCAGAACTAGAAAGGACAATATATCCAAAAAAAACTTAAATCTTCTAATTAAAATTTTTAAGATTTTAAAATTTGACCTTTAGTAAATTATTTGAAAATTTTAGAAAAATTCCTGAAAAAGCCTGGGATCATCTTTTTCATTTTATCCCCAGCCAAGACCAGCTTTAAAGGGAATGGACACAGTGTTCTTCCTTAAATAAACAACTACCAACAGCTTTCCTTTATAATGCGATATTTTCTCTGTGTCCTCTCTCCCTCTCATTTTCCCTCTTATCAACAAAAATCAGCAGTTATTTTTTTCCTCTTCATCTTCCACCATCACACCATAGTCACTGCCTCCCCCTCTCTCTCCTTAACCAAAAAAAGTAACTAAACTTATGTTTTCCATTTTCATCTTTCTCTTCCTCCTCTTCTTCCACCTCTTCGGCTAACAAACCACTGCTAATGTTATTTATGCACCAGCCTCCTCCCTTCTCCCTTCTCAACAAAAAAAAAAAAAAAAGAGACAGAAACTCTTCACTTCTTCATCTTACACACCAGACATTGCAACAATGATTTCAGTCTCCTTCTTCATTCTCTCCCTCAGCACAACAAAAAAATGTGTACTTCTTTAATAACCATTGTCGTTGTTATGGCAATTACCTCAACGTTTCCATCATTTAGTGTCCGTTATATATAATATAAAAACTTCACGCTTATAAGGCCGATGCAAATTGGGTGTTCTCTTCCACAAACATGCTACCACCTTTTGAACAGTATGGACATGAGCAGTTACTTGTATATATTGTATGGCATTGACAAAATTCACCACATCAGCCTTACTATAAAGTATAAACTACTAATATCTTTCTATAATAGTAAACAAGACATCACATTGGCAAATCTAATGCCCAAAGACTAACTCAAACAAAAATTTGTGGAGGAACTACTCTGACTATTCAACTATAGAAAAGGGACCATTTACGATATTAACCCTATGTGAAACTAATGGAAAGTCATCTAAATTGATTGATCAAAGACAAGTATTTTGAAGGCAAAGGTCAAACCCCAAGAATGTTTGTTTAGTTTAATTATATGAATTGATCATTGTTGATGTAGAAAAGCAAGAATATATACTTACCAGTAATCAATTATGTAAGACACGATTATCCAAAATAAGATTCAGAAATATTTCCCCACTAAAATGACACGAGCAGAATACCTAAATGAAAAAAACATGCCTTAACCCCTTCAAAAGAACAAGAAAAAGAAAACAAATTGTTACCAATGATTGCACCTGAAACCTAGCCCACTGGCGCTTTTGACTTGTAAGGATTTCTGGATTGTAAGATCCCTTCACTTCTGGTGTAGCTGATAAACCCTTCAACATTCTTGAAACATGACGCCGAAATTTTTGAATTTGGCTATCACCATTATCATCCGTGGATGAGAATACAACAGATGGGTGTGGTGATGCAACAGTTGCAGCTGAAGTAGCAGCAAGGAAAGCCCTGGCAACATCTTCCGTTTGCATGAATAAGGAAGCACCCCATCCTGGGCTACCAGAGTCTTCATTCTTATCCATCTGACTTGAATGAAAAATAACAGGTCACATGCAAATGATGTGGCATATATATCTCAACAGAAACACTAGTGTTTTTTCTGAGGAAAGATTGAAGAAAAGTGTCTTTCAAATGAAATTACAAACAAAGAAATAATCAATAGTTATAATCATGAAATTTAGTGACAACCGAAATTATAATAAATAGCACTTTCTATCTCAACATAATAAAAAAATAAAAAATAAAAAATAAAAAACATGCAGTTAATGTAGAACAGGTCTGTGTCATGGAAGCATGGATAGCAAATATTCGCCCTCCTACCAGCTGAAAGCTTCGTGGGCCAGGTGTAATACAGTACACCCACTACTAGAGCCATCAAATTTAGAAACTTCGAGAAAGCATTACATTAGGAACTAACACTAACAAAGCAGAATTAATGAAAATGAACACTGAAGGGTAGCTTGAAGATGCAACCAAACTCCTTATCATCCCGACGTACTAATGTTGGTTACTAACAGTCAGTAGGATAAGCATCCAACAAATTGCATACTTATCTGATTATGGTTCAAATATCAAACAAAAAATTTGGAGATGTACAAAGTACTAGATACAAACTTTAGAGAAATACATAGTACTAGATACAAACTTTAGTGTATAAGAGTGTGATAGTTATTCTTGTAAATGAGGACTTTAAGCAATATGTTACTGACTTATAAAGAATTTGTATTATGATTTAGTATAAAAATTTATGTTGAAGACGCAATCATAACGGATCATAGACCACAATACATCTTGGTATATTGCCTCCTTTATTTATTTGTTATTTTATTCGATTATACTGGGCAATATAATGTTGGTATACCGCTTGGCATCTTGGAACTATGCAGTCAGATACATTAGTGTCAAATCAGTATTTGAAACATTACAACAACAATAACAATAACAAAGCCATAAGTCCCAACAGTAATTGAAACATAGTTAATGATATATATGTATGGAAATAATTAACAAAAGATAAAGAGCAAAGGGAGTGTTACAAGGATGAGTAAAAGACTTAAAAGGAGGAAAAAGACCGTGGTAAGGAAGACGTGTCACATCCCGGATTTTTATTTTTTTTTTCAAGATCACATCTTTCGACACATTCAGAGCCAAGTAGATGAACATCACTTTATTCATAATTTACAAACATTTATTATAATTTATTTATTCATCAAATCACAAGTGGAAAAGTAAACATAGTGATGTTAACTCGATACATCATCCAAGTGGCTAGGTTACCTAGTGGTAGAGGAAGGTCCGCTCTCTACTAGAATCCGATTTAGTAATAGTGAGAGGCTCCTTTGAAAATCAAAAACAAAGAAAATTTAGCAACGCTGAGTAGGAACCCCAAAAGTTACTTCAAAATAAATACATGATCAAAAATCAATCATCTCATTAGCATATATCAAATACCCGAAGGAGCACTCCCCCAACAACGGATGGAGAGGCTTTATCCTACGGGATGAGTTTGTGTTCTCCCAACAGCGGATGGAAGCAAACTCATATCGCACTCTCAACAGCAGATCAAGTGGCGTCCCTCACCCGCCAAAGTGGGGACACGTTCCTCCCAACAGTGGATAGAGGAATCGTCTAGCCGCCACATCTGACGGTCCACTAATCCCTGAAAGGAATCGCCCTACCTGGTCTCGGTAAGGTAATAACAGTATTTCATACTAGTCATGTCTATGTCGAGATAAAATAACACATCAAAAACATCTCTTTTAAACGTCATTCATGTCAAATACTACTAATTAGTCCTCAATTGACTTGAACCATAGTTTAATCGTTCACATTAAACTCGATTTAACTAGAACCTAGTTGAACCGATTTCTAATCCTCATTTAACTAGTTTAGAACCATCCTAAACTAGTATAATTTGGACTAGATTAGATTTAAATTAGATAAAACTGACTTGAATAAGTCAATCAATTCGGAATCACCTTGAATCGATCTAGACTAATCAAGCCTAGTTTAGTTCAATCAATGTTTGGGCTCAAATCTAATAATAATATTGGGCTAGGTTGGGCCAGCCCACATATTGGTCATGCGCACTACACATGACTGGGCATGCATCACACTAGGCTGGCCTAGCCCTGGCCCATGGACTAATCATGTGCGTCGCATGTGATCGCCCATGATGGCTAGGCTGGGTTAGCCTACGGGCTAGGGCTTGACTCGCGGTTGGGCTTGGCCTACGGGCTGGGCCTGGTCTGCTGACTGGGCCTAGCCAGTGGATTGTGACTTGACCTATGGGTTGGGCCTGGCCTATGGGCAATTTCAACCTAATTCCCATCAAATTTCATACAAAAACATATATTCACTAACAATTATATATATATATATATAAAAACATAATAACACATTAAAAGATAAGATTGGGAGATAAACTTTAATACAAGGAAATAACTTTCTAAATTCAACAAAAATTAGAAATCATACTTTCAACACATGCATAAGTTTAACATAATTTAGTCAAATAAATTTTAAACCATTCAGAATAACACATTTTAAATTTCAGATCAAAGAATATCAAAAATTTTAGATAACATATTTAATCTAACAAGAAAATTTTAATTCAGATAAGATTAAAGATAAACTGTAATACCATAAAATATCATATATTTAATACATAAAATATGTAAATTTTTAGCATGTTTAAATAAAAACCTTAAGCAACGATCCAATAAACTGTAATACCATAAAATATCATATATTTAATACATAAAATATGTAAATTTTTAGGATGTTTAAATAAAAACCTTAAGCAGCGATCCAAGTAAAATATAAAAAAAAATTCAACTGATAGATTTTAATTGTAACAATAAAAATTTTGACATTTAAAGTATTGATAAATATTTTCGAACTACAAAACTTTCAACATTTAAAGAATCAAAATAAAAACTTTTATTTTTCAAGAAAGGTAGAGAAACCTACATCTCCTCAGTGGGATATAACTCCCCGTTCCTTCCGTTGTTGGGCTCGGCTAGATGAGGAACGAAGGAGAGAAATCTCTCCCCTTAAATAGGAGGATGTGAGCCTCCATTAAAGGAAATTTTTCTTAATTTTCGTATTTATTTAACATGAATTATTTTTATTTAATATACTAACAAATATGATATCACCCTATTTTGAATGCTTAATAGTCATTTATTAATTCGCAATGACAAACAAGGAAATAAGATTAATATTTTCTAAATTACAATGACAAGTAAGGAAATAAAAATTGATTTCTAAATGAAATATTTGATTTGATTATAAGACGAGGGTTAGATGGATGAATCTAATAAGAGATAGCAAAGAAGGAAAATCAAGGCTATGAAGACAGAAAGAAACTCACAGTTCCATTAAGAAAACATCATAACTCAATACATCATCAAAGACTCCCAACTAAACTCCAAGTTATAATGACACGTTAACAAAAGGAATTCTCTGGAAAAGTAAAAAATGAAAACAAAGATTAGATCAACTGATTCCACTTTCTTGTTTCTCCCTTCCTTTTTACTTGATCAGAATCTTCAATATTATATGGTATTATAACTTTGATGTGGAACTGTTGTCATGCTTCATCGGCTGAGTATGGTGATCTGTTTCTATATAACAATCAAATGATCATGTACCACATTTCTAATCCTGACAGCTTACCAAATATTAAGATAACATTAGACTCCTAACCATAACTAATATAGACCCAAATCTGATAAAAAAAAATATTTACTCTGATGAAAATCATATGCTAATGTACAAATAGAGACCTAGAAGGTAGAAAAAAAATCCTATAACTCAAACTACTCCTAGGAAGTTACCATACAAATAAATAAATAAAGTACATAGAACATTAGAAAATGCATGCTAACACTTCCCAGACTCAATCAAAACCTAATTAGACAAAATGTTAGCTTTAAGCTCACACTGATCTTCATCATTCTGCACAACATCACATTTTTCATAATGAAGTGTTGTAGATGTGAGGACTTATAGGAATAAGACTTGACTACATAAGTATTTATACTAAGACCAAAATCAAATATATAATGAGTAACTTTAGAAATGATAAGAAAACACTTAAAGAGTATAGTTAAGATGAGAGGAAAAGGAGTTCTTGCAATTAAATATTTTATATATCTTTTATGAATCATTCAGTGGGAAGAAGAAGAAAAACAGAGCAATCAGTCATAGAGTTAACAAAGGATGATTAAAATTGAAAGTGGTTTCATTAGCTCTATGTAGTTGTTGTATGTTCCCTTGGTTAAAAGGTAAATTTACAAGATTGTAAAGTCTGCAATGTCTTACAATCTGGAATGTTGGGCATTAGAAAACAAGAAAAAAAAGGTAATATTGGTAAGACGAGGACATAGAGTTGGATATGTGAGGTTACCAAAAAAGAGAGACTGAAAATTGTTTACCTTCAAAAGCAACTAGATATAGCTCTGACAGATTAAGGAAAACAACATTTAAGATGGCATGGATATGTCAAAAACATATTATGAAGTGAATTGATTAAGGATGTTAGTGCAACGAAAAGTAGAAAACTTCATCAGAAACAATAAAAAGAGATTTCAATCCACGCAGTTGGCCCAAATTAGTTGGAAATGACAGTTTGCTGCTCTTGTTGACACGTCAACTAATCATCCAATTCACTCACCTTTCCTAAATCTGAAAAAGTTATATGGGCCTTCTTTCACATCCCAAAATAAGAAAGGAAAGCTTGGCAACCTTCAGACACCAAATTAATCGCCACCAAAATAAACTGCACTCGTGCAGCTTCACCAGAGAGAATTTAAAAAAAAAATAGCATTTCCGCCGCTACCATAGAGCAGATGTGCCCATTTGACCGCAAGAACCACATCGCATCTTAAACGACCGTTCGATTGATAATGAATACTTCATAAAACTATTCAAATTCAGCATGATTTCAACAAAAACTCAAAATATATATTACTTTTCCACGGATTTGACAACCACACTCCAGAAAAAACTCAAGACAAACAAAAAGTTGCACCTTATAAGAAATTTTTTAGTACGAAAAGATGAGACCATCAACAAAGATCACTTACCGCAGAAGATCCTTTTCTCAGAAGCTGCTCCTGATTCGGAAGGAACTAAGATTGCTCACGTATTATTTGGCGATACACAAGGGAATCGAACAAGCAAGTAAAGGAAAAAGGGGAAGAACCGGAGAATCTGAGAGGAGGAAACAGGATAAAAGGATCGAAATCGACTGCCTAGGAGGATCCGATGGACTCAAGAGCAAGTGCGCCGGCCGCCGAGGGCTCCCTCGCTCCTTTCCTTTTGCGAATATATCGTGAGAGAAGAAACCAAGACACTGCAATTTGGCTTGGACTAAAGAAGTTATAAATGCACCGAACACCAAACCGAAACCTCTACCGTGCAAAGATGGCACGACGCGTCAGCCAATTAAGTGGAGAGCTCCTAAAAGTGTTCCGAACTCTCTACGTGGCAGCTCGTGGAGCCCATTCTAACTTGCTGTTTTCGAGTTCCTTTGTGCGCCTGTCGTTCCCTCGGCTCGGTGCAAAATAATGAATTATTGTCCAAAACTGTAGCGAATCTGGTCACAGCCGGTACGGTTACCGTCCGGCTGCTCTTCTTCTCTCTCTCTCTCTCTCCCCCCGCTTTATTTACGTGGCGTCCTTTTCAGACACGTAAGCAAGTCACGATTGACGCCACATCATACCCGAGTGGATGCATCTCGAACGAGGATAGCTCATGAACAGCATACGAGTACACGCATCAAATACACACACAGGAACTTTGCACACATAAAGTTCCTTTTGTGCATAGTTTTTGGGGAATCGAGTGGAGTAATTATGTCTCTATTTCTTTTTATTATTTTATAGAAAATATGGTTTACAGATTACACATCGGCAAACCTCACCAACATGAAGAAGGTCTTATCGTTGTTTGGATTGGCAGCCTTAGTGGTGGTTGTAGCTAAGCAGATCGATCCCTCATAAAGAAGAAGAGTCACGGACTACTACCGATCGAGGTCAGAGAAGGTGTCTTTGTCAAAAGAAAGATAATTGAATTGTCAATTATTCTAGATAGGTTCCCCAATGTTTTATGCCGTATAAGGTGGCATGAAACCTCCATAAAGATTCCCTTTCGTAAAATGTATTCTATTATGCGATGATATTGACTTGTGTTTGATTCGATCGGTAGTAGTCCATCCACTTCTTTATTGAGTTTTACCTATAAAGGAGAAAGTTTGATTAAATTGAATTTGAACCGTATTCAAATCATAAGAGATTGATGTTTCATGTCATTAAGTCGAGTCAATTCTGCTTTTGAAAGTCATGGAGTGTTCAAAATTGAATTTATGAATAATCTTAGAATACAATTCTCTCGAAATAAATTGTATAAGACTTTCACATGACTAAATATTCAATATAATCGTTGAAAATAGAGTTTCACATATATTTGGTTGACATCAATCTTATATTTTTTATTTTCATAAATTCACTCGTGATATGATAATTTTATAATATAAAACATGTACTATAATAAATAAAAATAGAGGCACTTGAGTACTAATAACTTACAATTTTCAAAGCTCTGGATCACTCAGTATCTTTTGGTTCTATCTCATTTATCTTTTCTTTCCTTCCTTTTTGCATTTTCAGATTGCGTTAACTAATCAAAGCATTATAGAAGGTTTGGAAAACCGAGTAAGAAACCCAAATGACAGTAATTTAACAAGCTTTAAAAGATCAAGGCAACTTAGATTTTATTGGTACTTAACTCAGATCGTAGAGATTAGCAGCTCTGATTCGTACAAAACCCTCCGTGCTTTTCTTCAACAAACACGAAAATACTATGACGCGACACCAAAGACAATGAGAAACACGTGATGAGGACCGACTTCCCCGCCAAAGTTGACCACCCCACTGATAGGAAAGAGACGCGCACCGACCCCACGACGGTGGTTTCCCTGTCTCGCCCCAGCCACCGAACACGTGAACAAGAGCTCCGGTTGGTGGCATTTGCGGGCCCCAAGGTGAAGTCTACGTTATGGAAGTTGGATGGTATCAGCCCCGAGCACGGGAAAAATGTCTCCATGTGGCTCGAGTGGGACTGGGAGTTGGGCCCTCCACCGCCGACCGCCACGAGGTCGAGTCGGGGTCGCGCCTCCTGTGTCGCGGCCGAGCTACTGTCGTAGCGGAAGGAAGCTCCCATTAGATAGCAGCCAATGGCCCCACGTGCATATTCACTGTGGCCCGCGGTCGTCGACCAATGGGATCACTTGATCCCGCGTTTCGTCCGGTGGACGGCTCCGGTATCGGGCCCGATCGAGTCCTTTTCCCCGTCCTCTCCACTTGCAGCTTCCAATTGTCTATTTATCTCCCCTCGCTCTTTCCCCACTGAAGAGAACTCCCGCTGCCTTTTCCGGTTCTTCCCCTCTCTCACCAGCTTTCGATATCCGGACCGATGACTCAACGACCGTCGCTCTTCTCACCTCACCAGATGGGCCGATTCCGTCTCTCCCACAGGTCAGCTCATCTCTCTCTCTCTCGATCCGAGTTCTCTTCCTGTTAAGTACCGGCTATGTTTCGACAGGGGAAGGGGGGTAGTTCTGTAAATTTGAAGCGAGGTTTCGAAGCTTACCTCAACCTGAGAGGAGGGAGAGAGCGGGGCCTTCTTCTGTTTACCGATATTGCCGTCGTCACTTGGAAATATTGACATCGTTTCTATTTCTTTTTGTTGTTTGCCTCGGCCGCAGAGTGGTGTTGGCTCCGGTAACTAGGTGCCGGGCGATCGATGGGATCCCGCTGCCCGCCCACGTCGAGTATTACACGCAGAGGGCCACCGACGGAGGTTTCCTCATATCGGAGGGCACCGTAATTTCCCCGACCGCCGTAGGGTATTTTCGTCACCGGAACCCCTTTTACAGTTCAATTTAAACTTATATTAAATTGAGCCTTTTCTTTCGTTCAGTCACAACTATTACACTGGGGAGATTAGGGAATTCATGTGCATAGGTTCTTGATTTCTTCGCTTGGTGGTTGCCCTGATTATTCCTCGAAGGAAAAAGAAATCGCCTTTTTTTTTACAACAATAGAATGCATTAATTAGTATAAATTCAAAATGTCTCATTATAATAGCGTAATTACTGTCTTAGTTTCGGTCTATGCCTCCATCTTGAAAGATCTCATTTTGCTTTAGAATGAAAGGTGGTAATTCTGTGACACAACTTGATTCTCACACTCAAAGATATACGACGTTGGTACTCCCAAAGTTGCGCCAGCTAGAACATGAGGATAGAGTAGAATTTTAGTATATCCTCAGCTGCGACCGCCCACATGCTGCAACCTTGTTTAATCATGAATGTTGTTGACATTCTTGTAATGTTGTTGAAGGTTCCCACGTTGCCCTGGAATATATACAAGGGAGCAGATAGATGCATGGAAGAAAGTTGTCGATGCTGTTCATGCCAAGGGAAGCATCATCTTTTGCCAGTTGTGGCATGTTGGTCGAGCATCCAATCAAAGTATGTATATGTCATTCTATCTCAAGTCTCGCTAACCAAGGATAGCAATCAAGATGAACCAAGTTACACTATCTCTTTTGTTTGTTAAAACATTGATCAATCATATTTTATATATATATATATATTTTCTCTTGAAAGATTTACAGTTCATGTGACAATAGTGTTTTCAAGTAACATGCCATATCAAGGACGGTATGAGTGCATACTTCTTATTTTTCTAAAACGGAAAATTTAATTCATAAACTAAACGAGGTTAACAACAGGCACCACTCAGATCATAGTTACAAATCTGGGTGGCTCAGAAGGTAGAGATTCAATATTTGGCTAACCAAACTGTAACATGTTTAGCTTCCTCACAAATGACCAATATCTTATAAGACTCCAAATTCTTTGGTGACAATTAAGAACCACTCCCTCCCTCTACGACATAGAGATAAATGAGCCATCATTATTCATTTTAACCCAATGAGGGAATGGAGGGTCCAATTTGACCCACTCTTTTGGTTGCAATACTGTTAATCTCTGATTATTTGCATGAGTTGCTTAAGTTGAGATTAGTTAAAGGTGTCTTGCACTTGCTAACCCACCTATTCATATGATAAATGCTGCAGATATTTTCCTGAAATGCAAATGAAAATTGTTTTTGCTTCTGGAAGGCTTTAGAATTGTTATTATGGAAGGAGCTCTCACTTAAGTCTGATTTTAGAAATTATAATGTAAAACACAATATGGTGTATGTTTGTTTGCTCCTGAAAACTATGCATATAAACATTATCTTGAACTCTGTTGTAGTACTAACAAAATAAATGTGAACATGCTTAGTGATGCACATGTTTTTCTAAGGTATACAATTTTCCTGATTAACCAAATTAATGATACAAGCACATTTGTAGTATTTATTTCCTATACCAAAAAGTACCTTTAAGCTTGTCTCAGTATCTTTTTTTTGAGTTGTCAATTCTTTTCATCATTGCACTGATGAGAATTCAGATAATTTGTTTGCTCAATAGATGATAATGGCGAGATGTAGTATATTGAAGCCATCAACATCAAACTATGAAGGTCTTAGGTTCCTGTATAGCTATGTTTTTTCCATGCGGATTGATACAGGAAAATAAATCCAGTTGAACTCATCCTTCTTTTTCTGCCTGAATACTGATAGAACTTCCTTCTCACAGTATACCAACCAGGAGGGACTGCAGCTCCTATATCCTCCACTGATAAGCCAGTATCAGGGAGGTGGAAGATACTGATGCCTGATGGGAAATACGGTAGCTATGCCAGGCCCCGGAGGCTTGCCACTTCAGAGATACCAGTAATAGTGCAGCACTATCGGCAAGCAGCCCTGAATGCAATTGAAGCAGGTATGCGACCAACCACCCCACATTTCTGTAATGAATCTTTCCATAAATTAAAATCATTTTATTGATATGGTTTTCTGTCAATTAACTGTTGTCATGGCATGTTTCAATTTTTTTAAAAGAATTTATGATTTTTGTAAATCTAACATCTTTTAGGAAATAATCTTTTTTTAATAAATTTTACACTGAATTCAGCATGCTTTTTGGAGCAAGGTTTTCTAGTTTTTCAAGTAGAGATAAAGCAAGTTATTAACACAGAGTTAAAATATTAGGATTAAGGACTAGTATTAGGGTTTTATATTTCTGAAAAATGTCAAACTTAAATCCAGATCCATTCAATACAAAACGTCCAAGCAACTTGACTCACTGCAAAAATACTCAGCCTTCTAACCATCTAAACTATATATGGGTTTGCTACAATTCAAGACAATTACTAAATATTCCCCTGGAAATTTTAAAATGAACAGCTTCAACTGTATCTTTTGCTTTCAAATAAATTATCTCAACACATTCCGTCAAAGTGTAATATATGACATTAGCAAATACACATTTCCTCCGTCTTTAGTAACTTCTTTCCCTAATGATCAACATTTGTCTTCTGTATTCTCACAACTTTCATTGCAACATACTCATGGGAGTGGTAAAGTATTCTTTCTCCTCCAAAACATTCCCTGTCAATAGGGAATGTTTTGAAGGAGAAAATGTTGAGGATGGAGAAGTAAATATTCTTTCTCCTCCAAAACATTCCCTGTCAACAGGGAATAGTTTGAAGGAGACAATGTTGGGGATGGAGAAATAAGGAAACGATAAAAACAGAATACTACGATGCAATTAAAAAGAATCTTTTCGATCAAGAAAACTGATGTAGTATTTAACAAGGTCTGTCATATCGAAGCGTACCGCCCGGTATGGGTGGTACGTACCAGTCCGACAGGTTACCGGTATGCGGACTGCCCGCTACCGGGTGGTACGTATCGGTTTCGACTGTAGCACTGTAGCAGTGCACTGTAGTACTACTACAGTGCTCGATACACCTGAGTGTACCGAACCGTACTGAGCCCATGAGTGTATCGAGCACTGTAGCAGTGCTACAGTATACTGCTACAGTGCTACAGTCGAAACCGGTATGTACCGCCCGTACCGAGCGGTACGCTTCGGTATGGCAGACCTTGTCTGGGTGTACCACTCGGTACGCCCTGGTGTACCGCTCGATACACTGGTATCGGTATGAAAAAAATTATTCGGTACACCAGGGTGTACCGCTCGGTACACTGGTACCATACCATACCGAGCCCGGGTCGAAACGTCGGTACGGTATGGTACGACGAACCTTGCTTATAAGATATTCCCAAGTATATATTCCTTATTAGAACACTTATAAGATATTCCCAAGTGTATATGTCTTATCTTGTTTTATGAACTATGATCTTATTTATAGGACCTAGTGGTGACTACCTCACTCCACCATATCACTCATGATTGAGTTAGGTGTAGGAACTATCCTATAATTTTTAGATCATGGGCCACTTCTTAAAACATATTTATAACTATCTAGAACATGATAACTACCTAGATAACTACGTTTAAACAACTGTCGCCATACCGAACCATTTTATGCCACCACATATGTCAGCTAAATAGAGGCAAATTTTGACAGCCTTCAAGGACCACCCTATACCACCACACATTCCCTTTCAACTTTAGACTATTCCACATTTCATGTGTTCTTACTTCCTCAATCTTTGATGCTTTCTAGATTTTCCCATCCGTGAACCCTTGAGAAAGTTTCCAGTATTTTATTTTATTCTTGCAGTATCTACAAGTATTCAGGCGGAGGGTTCTATCTGTTATGCAAATATAACATCGACAGCTTGAGCTTTCTCTGATATGTCCTGGTTCAACATTCCATCCTTTATTAATCTATCTAGCAAGGGACCTCTTGCTAACCATGTGTCGGAGAAAAAAGATAAAGACTTTTATGTTTTCTAATCCTTAATCTATTAGACTGCCTCACAATTCCCAAAACTTAAGGTTTTCTTCTCCATAACCATGTATCAAAAGGAAATGATAGCCTTCTTCAATTGTAAGTCCATATTCTTCTAGATTTCTGTGCAATTCCTGTAATTGAAGTGTTTTTCCCCCTATCCAGCTACTGTCAAAGGGGTTTTTAATGCTCTAGATACTTTTCCTATGCAATTTCATTGCATGAATCAATTCAGGATCACTTTGTTTCACCGAAAGTGAAAATTGGCACTGATGTAGTTTTGCAAAGTCAAATTCCTTGATCTTTGGTATTAGTGTTTTTTTTTTTTTTTTTTGCTGTTTGAAAGCTATTGAAGCAGAGTTTCCGAAGCCAAAACACACAACCATCTTCCCTTCCCATTTTGATTGCTCTCAGCCAAAACCCACTTGCTCCAAATTAAAGGTTTTTGGATCACCGATTCCAAGTTAAAATTTATATCCCATGGTCTTTTGGTGAAACAAATGAACCCAATCCATGATGACTGTAACCCCGAGCCACTTTTTAAGCTTTACATGCTACCTCGGAGCCACTAATCCTCTATTTTTCAGTTTTTTTCAACTTCTAAAAGAAAATTTTCATTAGTAATTATAACCTTCTTTGGAAGCACAAGTAATATTTACTCCTTTTCATGTAATCGTGATGCCTCCAAACAAGAGATGGTTCTTTTCGGCACTGATAAATTATTGTCGTATTTCTTTGAGGAGTCCTAGAAATAGTTTCTGAGACAGCTTTCTCCAGTCTGACCACTATATTCTAAACATGCACAGCTTTTAAAGCAATGCTTAGCTGTTGCGATGGAATACATCGTCTCCATGGACTAACTTTTGCTCCATCAACGTATGCATAGGGTTCGATGGCGTCGAGATCCACGGGGCGCACGGTTACCTGATCGACCAGTTCCTCAAAGACGGCATCAACGACCGGACCGACGCCTACGGCGGCTCGCTCCAGAACCGGTGCCGGTTCCTGGTGGAAGTGACCCGGGCGGTGACCTCCGCCGTAGGGCCAGAGCGGGTGGCCGTCCGCATCTCGCCCGCCATCGACCACCTCGACGCGTACGACTCGGACCCGCTCCGGCTGGGGCTGACCGTGATCGAGAAGCTCAACGCGCTTCAGCGGGAGTCCGGGGAGCGGCTCGCGTACCTGCACGTGACCCAACCGCGGTACGTCGCGTACGGGCAGACGGAGTCGGGGCTGCAAGGTAGTGCGGAGGAGGAGAGCCAGATGATGCGGGCGTTGCGGGAGGCGTACAACGGGAGCTTCATGTGCAGCGGGGGATTCACGCGGAAGCTGGCGGTGGCGGCGGTGGAGCAAGGCGACGCCGATCTGGTGTCCTTGGGCAGGCTCTTCATATCCAACCCGGACCTGGTGGAGCGGTTCAAGCTGGGCGCTCCCCTCAACAGGTACGTGAGGGCCACCTTCTACACTGCGGACCCCGTCGTGGGCTACACCGACTACCCCTTCCTCGGTCAGCAGCAGCAGCAGCAGCAGCGGTCGAGGCTGTGAATTCTTCCCCCAGGTATGGAGGCTCATCATCTTAATATATAATTAATGGAACGCTGTGGGGAGGAGGTGAAGTGCAGTAATGTATTATTCCGGGCATTCTATATCTGTATGTACTGCAGCGAAGCAGATGATGTCACGTATAAGGGCGTGTGATCGCAGAGTTTCTCCTCCATCGGAGTTCAAGCAGAGCCATCGTCAGCACTCGAATAAGACTACCATTTGTGTACTTCGTTGATTCGTAGAATAATCCTGTTGTTATGTGTACTTCCCATGATTGTTTACTATGCATGTCAAATTTAGCTCTTCGGTTATCAGTCTGTTATTGTCATCAGCTTGAACTCGGAGCCATCGATTCATTGGAGGGTCCAAATTAAATGTAGTAATAGTATGTGTTATGTTGATCTTAATCTACTTGGCAAATAATATCGTTAGCATGTACCTTAGCTTATAATTCCCTTGTTGCTGTTTTGCTTAAGCGTAAAAACAATTCAAAACAACGAATTAGTTTGAGATACGAAATTTTATCTTCAATATAATAAATAAAAAGAAAGAAAATACGAAAACGAAATGTCATGATCCTCAGCAACCTTTTCGTTCACAACCTCTCCTACGATTTAATCTGTCTGCAGCATTCAGCGTTCCGTGGCTCAGGAAAGATTGACCTCCGCATAAACTCTTCTTTCTTTAGAGAGTTGACTCGTCACCTCCTCTGTCTCATTTCGTAACTCTCCCCGCACCAACCAAAGTTTTAGTAAACGGGTCGTGAGCCGCTACAAGACTGCTGAAGGCTTGGTGGCCCCCTTCCTCACCATCGAGAAGGAAATAGCTTGAACGCTAACTTGCCCGGGCTTCATACTCCCCATGGCCAGGGGTGAAGGAGAGAGTTCCGACGGACATTCGTCTGCTGCCACCATGCCGAGCGTTTTCCGACAGGCCATCGGCGCCATCAAGGACCAGACCAGCATCAGCCTCGCCAAGTTCTCCGCGCGCTCCTCCGACATCGAGGTCGCCATCCTCAAGGCCACCTCCCACGACGAGGTCCCCATCGACGAGCGCAACGTAGCCGACGTCCTCCTCCTCTCGGCGTCCTCCCCGTCCTCAGCTGCCACCTGCTTGCACATCCTCTCCCGCCGTATCTCGCGCACCAGCAACTGGGTAGTCGCCCTCAAGTCCCTCGTCATCGTGTTCCGCTTGCTCCACAACGGCGGCTCCCAGTTCATCCACGAAGCCCTCGAGGCTGGCGCCAGCTCCCGCCGCCTTCTCGACCTCTCCGCCTTCCGCGACCACTCCGCCGCCTCCAGTCCCTGGGACTACTCCGCCTTCGTCCGCACCTTCGCGGTCTACCTCGATGCCCGCCTCGAGTCGGCTCTCCTCGGCAAGCTCAGCAACCTCGCGCGCCGTCCCTTCATGCCCGCCGACGTCTTCGACAACATGAGGACCCCGTTGATCTTCGGACACATCGAACACTGGCAAAGGCTTCTCGACCGCGCGGTGGGCACAAGACCGACCGGCCCCGCCAAGACCAACCGCCTGGTCCAGATCGCGCTCTACTTGGTCGTCTGTGAGACGTTCAGCCTCTACCACGACATTTCCAACGGGCTGTCGATGTTGCTCGACAATTTCTTCCATCTGCAACCTGAATCACGTCTCGAGACGTTGCATGCATGCATGAAGGCACGTAAGCAATTCGAAGAGCTCGATTCGTTCTTCGATCTCTGCAAAAAGATCGGGGTCGGGAGGATGTCCGAGTACCCGAGCGTCCAAAAAATCTCAGTATCCCTGCTGAAAGCATTGGAAGATTTCCTCGAGAACGGGGCCCCGGATTCGCTCGGGACGTCTCCGATCACCAAGCCAAAGAATCCTCTCAAGCTGAAGCAGAAGTTGAAGGATCAGCAATCGGATATGACGGGAGGTGGCAGCGCATCGACGGGGGAGACGATAAGCGACGGGGAAACAGCAATGTCCGACCACCAAGACTGGCAGATTCAAGCAACCTCAACCAGCAGCAGCAATGGAGAAATTTGCATGGTTAAACGTCTACACCTGCTGGATGATAAACCAAAGACATCAAACGACTCGTCTGTCATGACAGCCAGCGTTAATCCTGGCCAAGGACCACGGTCCGTGATGCCATCAAAGAGCTCGCTCAGCTGGGACAATGCAGGTCAACCTGAGAGCTTTCACAATCCATTTCTCCACAGTGATGACGATAGAGGCTTAGTGATGAAATCGCCATGACCACCAACCTTGCTTCCACCTCCAAAGTTTTGCGGGAACAAAGCAAACAAAGAATTAGTATGTGAAGAGAAGGACGGTGCCCAGCCGTCAACTTCAGCGGCGCAGGGAACAGATGCTTCGATGAGGCAGCAACATATGTGGATGCAGCAGCAGAGCAAACCCATTTCCAACAAATTATCATGTTAAATAGGAATATATTTATTCTGTTCTTAGGCCAGCAGAATATGATTGCTATTCGCTATAAAGTAATAGGTGTTCTTGAGGGTCACGGATAACATTTTAATGCATCAAACATGCGAAATAATTTGCAGTGATGATTCAAGTCAAGGGCAGATGTATCTTTTGTTTTCAGAAATTGTTTGGAAAATGCTGAGAACAAAGAAATGTTAGGAAGCCGAGGTGACTACGTGAAACCATATTCATGAAATTGTTTGCAGAGTTTACATTTATAATTCCTTACAATATATATATATTTTATTTCTTATATATAATTTATTTAATTTATAATACTTTCAATTTGCTTGTATCATCAAATTTAGATCTTCAGAAAAAGCAAAAAAGGGTACCAGATTGCTCATGTACTCACCATTCTGGCCATGGATTATTGCATTTGCCTATATCTTTCACAGTGTTCATCAGACAAATCAAGCAAAAGGGTAACTCTATACGCTTCTTGAGACTGTTTATAACTATAGCACTGATATGAGTGTAACTTTTCTCCTGCTGCATGAGCATCAACTTGTAAGTTCACTGGACTGCTACTGCAAACTCAAAGCTAAAGCTCTTTAATTATGAGATTACACAAAACTACGTGATCTTGAATACCAAAATCTAATACCTATTACCCAAATCTTCCATAGACATAAAAGCACCATCTCACCACCACTAATAACAGCGTTCTACAACCCAAGAAATAGATTCTGGGTCTTTCCATGAATCAGAAAACTACATATAGATGCTAGGGTTTCTTTCCTTCATAGCTGAATGACTCATCAACTTCTTTTTATGCTTAGGCCATCTGCCTGAACAACAGCAAAAACTGCAAGGTGACCACTGTTCTGTATCACGGGATCAGGTCCATTCAGTAGCTCTACCACAGAAATGGTGTCGTTTGACCCGCAAGGTGACAAAATCTGACACAAGAAAACGAATCCAGCATAAAATTTAACCCGCATCTGACATGCTTCAATGGCATAAAACAAAACATGATTCCTGGCACTCCTACTGGAAAGAAGTCACAATTAGCCATTTGGTATCCTTATCGACCACTAACAAATATGAACATACAATATATATGCTAACTGTGGATAACTTAAATGTTTAGTGACAGGTTGATATATATCATCGGAGGAAATTATTCTTTTATTGAAAGACAACACTTGACATCAGCTATTATCTGAAGTACTTAATCATAATTCTGTCGTGAGAGTTAGGAGCGAGGATAACATCATTAGAAGGTCCCCGATGATTAATGTCGATGGTTCGGGCTGGAATGACATTTGATAAACAGCAAATAAACAACTACAGCGTGTTTTGGACAGTCATGAGATCATGTTCTTATCATGCCAAGAGAAGATAAAGCTTATTACAATGTTACTAGCTAGAAGAAAAAAATATATATATATACTGTGACGGACGCCTTCCTTCACGGCTTATCGTCCGATCATTGGGTTCGATCGAATGCTGCCTGCTTGCGTTTCCGACACACCAATTCCATCATCACATTTGACGATGGACATCTGTGCTCCCATACTGTGACGAACAGTGCACGAAAAAGATGATAAGGCTGGGTTAGTTCTCTGAGGCAGCAATAACAAACCTTTCTACCCAACTGTTGGATCCTGTTTGTGTGGGTGGCGTCCTTCGCAGATTATTGTCCTCTAGGCATGCACCAAACGATTCTAAGACTGTGTCGATGCGACCTCAACCAGCTAATCCGAAGATGGAACAGTTGAGATGTCGCCTCGCACGTCGGCATGCATGCACACAAGTTCTTAGAATGGCTTTGCAGTGTTAACATTTCATAATCCACGGAAAATAATTAGCACAGCAACACTTCAACTACAAAGTTCATGTCTTGCCCGTTGACCTACCTGTCTTGCGTGGGGTCGTCGACCCAGGCAATCACTGTGCAGGTAGACGCGAAGGGTATACTATATCTGAATTTAATCGGCCAAATAACATTATGATTAGTGAGAATGTTGTGTACTTTCCTCACCTGCTTACGGCACATAGACCTAGCTGTCGGGCCAACGCTGCATCCAATCGAGAGAGAGAGAGGCGCCCTTGGTTTAACCGAGCTGACAGAGAACCTAAAATAGGGCGAAGAAGAGTTACAGAGGGGAGAAAAGAGAGAGAAGAGGAGGGAAGAGAGATGGGGGTAAAAGAAGACATTAATGTTAGGCGGTGGCGGACCTCAATGTGGGTGTCAGACTGAAAAGGACATTGTACTACCAAAGCGCTGCTTTCGGACCCAAAACCAAAGCGCACAGAGAGAGACAGAGAGAGAGGGAGAGAGATGGGGGAAGGCATCATCGGCTCAGAGTCTGAGCTCTTGCTGATGCCATGCAAAAAAGATAACTGCTATCAGACACCCAATATAATTACACCCCCCTCCCCGTCGCTGCCACCCTCTGCCTCCGGTAATAATGGATTCTTGTCAGAAGTCGAGCTGGGCGAGGACCCCACCTCCTAGTCCATGACGTCAGATAAAGCTGGCCGGGGATCGGAGCTGTCCTTTTACCTTACCTCTCTTACGTTCGCCCAGAATCGTACCTTCATATTGGTTGGCCATATCTATGAGAGCCTCACCGTGTTCCTACCTGCCGCCGATGGGTAATTCATGTACGAGTGGGTGGAAGTGACTTCGCTGTGTCGATCGATGCGGATCGCTGCGGATTTACCCGAGAAGGGTAGGGAGCGCAGTAACGGTGGGAAACACTTTGCGGTCCTGTTAAAGAAAACAGGAAACATTCCTCGGGCAACAACACATCCACGAAGACGACCCGTAGCTTTCTTCCCTGTTTCTTTTTCTTTGTTTCTTCGCTCTCGATTTCCAGTTATATAAGATTCTTATCGGTGAAAAAAATACAAAAAGAAACACAATAATAGAGAATAAATGTCAACTGCGTTGAGAAGTTGCCGTATATGATTCTTGCATTGTATGTATGGCTTAAAATCATTTCACAGAAGTTGAGAAGTTGCTTTTAATTATGGAAACAATAATTTTTTGACTCATATTTTTAAGTTATTTCTTCTTCTTGATTGTTTTTTTTATTTTAATATGTTTTTTCAAGGTTATATGCTTTATCCAAGAAATGCGATAATTATAAAAAATAAAAGAATATTTTTATTTGAAAAGTTTTATTATTTTTATTTTTATAATATATTCTATGATCATCTATCAAAATAAATTTATGACAAATATAAATTATAAATATTTTGTCAAGATTAATTAGGTACATATGAATTTATTTAAAATAGATAAGTAAATAAAATAATAATAAACTATGATTTGTATTAAAATATGTCAGAATAACGGAAGGAAATAATGGTGTAGGTTCAAATTAGTAATTGAAATAATTATTAGGGCGGAGATATAAATGACGATAAATGAAAGGGTCAATATAAAAAACAATCCAAAAATTTTGTCGATATATATATTTTGAGTGCAAAATTTTTTGTCTATAGTGCAAAAATTAGAATCACTAATATTCTCTAAATAAAAACTCCAAGATAAATTTCTTGTTTGGCCAATCCTTAAATTTCATTGGCATGGGCACATTGTCAAAGTAATTTTAGTATCTGATTGGCGTCCAATTTAAAAGCATTGTGGTATATTATTATTAGCATAGATTTGATTCATACATATGCTTAGATTTGTGTAAAAAATGAGACAACATTTATCATGGCTTGGGTCTCATAGGTTAGTCTATTAACTTCGTTTGGTCTAAATTACTGACTAAAATACTTAAGCTGAAATTAATAATAATATACTTATTCGATTTTTATAAGTCAATCTTAATTTTATCTTGTAAAATTAATCATTAACATTATAACATTACTTAGAAAACATCCACCTCTTGCTTACATTTGGGGGGATAGACTGCGAAGATCACATCATAAAACGCTGGCTATATCACAACCCAAACTTCTTGATGATTTCTTGATCCATCAAAGTCTGATCTAACTCGAGCTGATGACAGGAAACTGTGTGACGCAGTGTAGACCATCGTTTGCATGATAATTTACATTAGGATGACGCAATAATTTCTGATACATTATTATTTGAGATCGATTAAATAGATTTTACCGTTTAATATATAAGAATTATACCATTTAATTAAATTAAAAAATATGTATATATATTATGAACAACAAACACCTCATGGAAAAAAAAGAACTGTGTCTCGAGAAGATTAGTAAATCATTGATTGCTTGGAGAATGGGTCTGAGATGGGTGTCATGGCTGCATGTGAAGCCACTCCAATGATCAAACTAGAAGCAAAAATATGATGCATGATCATTATTGCAAAGATCATATTAAAAAATATATTTTTTTATCATCATAAATGGAGTTCTCTAAGTTCAATTTTTAAGATATTTAATGTATAATTTTACGGCTACAATATCTCACTTGGGTTTGCATTATTGTGTTGATCGAAAATGCACATCACATGGCACCCCAGACAATGGACTGAACCAGTAGGGATAAGAGAGAGAGAGAGAGAGAGAGAGGAACATAATTGTACCATCAAATAATATAAATGGCCATAAAAATCACAAGAAAAATGGAGGTAAAAGGAACTCCTCTGTCACCTCTGCTGCCCTCTCCATATGCCTTCACGAACCTTTATCTCTCTCTCTCTCTCTCTCTCTGGTACTCTCATTTCTCTCTCTTCCCTCATTTTTCTCTTATCACTAGAGTGACAGAGAGAGAGAGAGAGAGAGAGAGAGAGAGAGAGAGGTGAACTGCATTTAGAGACGCTGCAAGAATGATGTGACCCATCGAGCTACCACTTCGTGATCCACATCTCTCTCTATCTCTCTGATATGAAATCCCCCCTCTCGCTCCTTCACTCTCTAAGTTTCTCTCTGTGGCAGTAAGTAGGGGAGACTGCATCACATTTCACTATGATGGAATAGAAGGAGAACCAAAAAGAACAGCTCCTCCACTTCCCTTCCCACCCCCTCTTCCCCCCTCCCTCCTTCTCCTCCTTGTCTCACTTCCATTGCACTTCGTAACTTCTCGCCGCCTGTAGCGCAGCTTCTGGCACGAAAGATCAGATCTTGGATTCTCCCTCGCGGAGGTGTCGGGTGGCCGATGAGTTCTTTTGGGTGTCTGGCTTTCTTTCGAGCGTCACAAGGCAGCGAGTAAGCGGGCGGTGGCCATGGCCGTGTGGTGGAGAGGGCTTGTGAGCTTGGTTCTCCTTGGATCTTTGAGCTGCGTCTGTGGCGACACGAGCGAAGGTAACCTGACGACCCGGCTAAAGTTGGGATTTTTATATTTGTATATATATATATCTAAGAGAAGGAATGAGATGAGGGCTATCCATCTTTGGTTCTCGCGCATCCGCTCCTATTTTTCTATTCTGTGCTCTGTTCAAGGATAGATTAGCTTCTCTTGATATTTTATTGTGACGAAAGTACACTTTTTGGCTCTATAGCTTCTTATATCTGCTTCTTGTTCCGCTTCAATTGTTTATGGTGCCAAGAATCCTGTTCTTTTAACCGTCATCTCGCACGCTTTTGCTTCCTGGTTCTGTTCTCATACTCTGTTCAGCCTAGATTTGGTTTCGTGGTTTTGAAGAGGAAAAAAGGTCCTCTTCTTCAAATAAATATTGTTCTTCTTCCATATTTGTCCTTTCACTTCCTTTTTCTGCATCCGGTTCTTCCAATCCAATGATCTCCATCAGCAGACACCATATCTCACTTCATTAGTATTGGGAAAAAAAAAACTCTTTCTTGCATAAAGTTTTTAGGTTCTTTTGAGCTGAAATTTTCTTTTCTTTCTTGATTGTGTCGTCTTTCCATCCTCGCATATATCCCACTTTTGTTCTCTTTCCCACTTATTTTTGTTGCAAGTTCACTTCTACTACATTTTTCACTTACTTTCTCCATTGGGCATGCAAGAATGGCTACAGATTTGGAGATCCTGAAACCAGCTGCGGAAGCATATTGATCTGCTAGCATAGTATTCTTTTAGAAACACAGTTAATGAAGCAAAGGGATTCTCTTTGATATACTATATCATAGCATATTTTATCTTGTTTGTTCTCTGGGGTTCATGGTTTTACTCGCTGTTGTAACATCAGTGCATTTTTCACTCTATTTCTGGTCCAACGTTTGTGAGCAGAATGGTGGGAAGTTAGAACTATAAGCGATTTGACATGATTATCTTCACCATTCCATTTCTCTCTTTAGGTGCGACATTGGTGGAGATCAAGAAGTCATTTCGCAATGTGGACAATGTTTTATATGATTGGACGGATGATCCATCTTCCGACCACTGCTCATGGCGAGGGGTCATCTGCGACAACGTGACCTTCAGTGTAGTTGCACTGTAAGATCGTTGCTTTGCTAAATATAAGCTCACATTTTGTCACACACCTCGTTGGCCACAAGGGTTCAGATTCTAGTTCTTTCCTAAGTCATGGCATTTGATGGATTTTTCTTTTCTTTTGTCCTTTTATTTCATTTGTGCCGCGGAAGTTCAGTAATCTATCAGGGCTAAATCTTGATGGGGAGATATCTCCAGCGATCGGAAATCTGAAGGCCCTTGTTTCCATGTAAGATCATAGGCCCCTCTTTTTTTCATTGTCGGTTAACTATTTCTGTATGTGATATGAACGCAGATGTGGATAATGCGTGGACATCTGTCACTTTCACATGTTTTTGGTTCTTATCTCTTGATATCCTGTAAGTTTGCTGATATTTTTTCCTTGATGGTGGTTGGACAGTGACTTGAAGGCAAATCGATTGTCTGGACAGATCCCAGATGAAATTGGTGCTTGTTCTTCATTGAAAATACTGTAAGTCTGATTTATGAAGTAAGCTTTTTGTCCATGTTTTATGAATGTAAGCCTTAGTGAAGCTTAATCAGGTTGTCAATGTCGTTATGACTGCATTTTAGAAGGCAAAGACAGAGCAATGGTTGGTGTATCAGTAACACCAAGTTGTTCTAGTGTGAACTGTATTTAGGCAATGTCGTTATGACTGCATTTTAGAAGGCAAGGACAGAGCAATGGTTGGTGTATCATTAACACCAAGTTGTTCTAGTGTGAACTGTTGGTTAGCAATAATCAAATAGCTTCATAGTGCTAAACATTCTTGTTTTTGAATGATTATCAGGGACTTATCCTACAACAGTATCTATGGGGACATACCTTTTTCAATATCAAAGTTGAAGCAATTGGAAAACCTGTACGCCCTGTTTGAAGCTAAAATAATGTTCTAAAGTACATCAATGATTACTGTACTAACAATTCCTGTGCCAATAATTACTGCTTCATCTTCCAGGATCTTGAAAAACAATCAGTTGATTGGGCCTATTCCTTCAACACTATCACAAATTCCAAACTTGAAGATACTGTGAGCACTTTCACTAAATTATTTTCCTTTCTTTGTCAACTAATTTTATTTGTATCACTGGTTGCATACCCAGGGACCTTGCACAAAATAAATTGAGTGGGGAGATACCTAGGCTCATATACTGGAATGAAGTATTACAGTACTTGTAAGTTATCTCAGCCTTTGTATTTTCTGGAAACAAGTTTTGTTTCTTGATAGATTTAGCGAATTGCCATACTAGTAATCAAGGCATGCAATTGCCATACTAGTAACCAAGGCATGCAGTTAATTTTTTTTTAAAGAAATTGTACTCATAAATCTTCATTAACCTTTGTTATTAGGGGTTTACGGGGGAATAACTTGGAGGGGAATTTATCTCCAGACATGTGCCAGCTGACTGGATTGTGGTTCTTGTAAGTCTCCTCTTTCATTTTCAATGGTGTGTTTGGGTATTTGTTTATATGCTTAGCCCTAATGAACAATGTGCTCCCACAGTGATGTGAAGAACAATAGCTTGACTGGCAACATACCTGAGAATATTGGAAACTGTACCAGTTTTCAGGTTTTGTACGTACAGGAGCCATTCTTGTGCATAATGCAGCAAACTTGTTGTTTGCTTCTTTCTGACTACTGATGTTCATTTTCAGGGATTTATCGTACAATCAGCTTGCTGGAGAAATTCCTTTTAATATTGGATTTTTGCAAGTTGCTACATTGTAAGTGGCAAGAATCTCTTTAATTTTAATTTTTTTATGATGATGATATACACCAACTTTGGCAATTTGTTTAGAACCTTCAACTTTGCTTTAATTTCAATATTTAGCAAGAGTGTTCTCTTTTTCATGCATTTCAGGTCCTTGCAAGGGAACAAGTTTTCTGGGCCTATTCCACCTGTGATTGGTTTGATGCAAGCTCTTGCAGTGTTGTATGTTAATTCATGAACAACTTCTCTACTTGCCTTTTGTTTTATGTCAACATTAGTATGAGACTGTTACCATGTTTTATAGGAATCGTGCTGCTTCTGGGGTAAATATAACTGTTAATAACCAAAGAGAACAGGGTTTTATCATTTTTGCTCTTATGCTGCAGAGATTTGAGTTGTAATCTTCTCAGTGGGCCAATTCCTCCGATTTTGGGCAACTTGACATATACTGAGAAATTGTAAGTCTGTAATACGTAAGTGGTTTGATTTGCTAGATACGAAATTGCTTTATTTTATGAGTTGCTTTTACTGTATCATGCTAAACTAGGTTGCTGTTTGCTACAACATTGTTGTTTGTTGGTAATAAACTCTCTTTCCCTCCTCTTTTATAGTATTTTTCCTAAGTCAGAAAGAGCATGTCACGAGAACCCAAACAAATGACAACTAGAATGGCATCGGACTGAATGTTAAAATCCTTTTGAAGTGATTAAACTGCAGGGTAGTTTTTAAGATTTAAAAAAATGCTTTTCTATTAGGTCAGAGGGATGTTCTGATCAATGGCATTTGATTAAAAGTGCTTATACAAAGCGTATTGGCCTAACATGGTTAAAAGCATATGGTTATAAATTTATTTCTATGTTGTTTCAGTATCATTGTTCTTTCAAGTCTTGATGTTGTCATATGAAACTATTATTATCTGTGTCATAGGTATCTGCAAGGGAACAAGTTGACAGGATCTATCCCACCAGAGCTTGGTAACATGACAAGGCTTCACTATTTGTAAGAGGCGATCTTCTCTATTTGTTTGTACTTTTGGAATATATACTACTTCAACATCTTACCAAAAGTATTATGCAGGGAGTTGAACGATAATCAGCTCTCTGGTCTCATTCCACCAGAACTTGGGAAACTCACAGACTTGTTTGATCTGTATGCATTTTCTGAAATTCTAGGCTATTCTTGTCCTTTTAAGGATGCGATGCTTATGGTCATTCCAATTTCTTGCAGAAACATAGCAAACAACAACTTTGAAGGTCCTATTCCAGAAAACCTGAGCTCATGTGTGAATCTCAACAGTTTGTAAGAACGATTAACTGCTGCTTGTCCATAATCGACTATTGTCGTTAGTGATGTTGCTCATTCATTGATCCATCTGCAGTAATGCACATGGAAATAATTTAAATGGAACCATTCCACTTGCTTTCAAAAAGCTCGAGAGCATGACATACCTGTAAGTTGTCTTTACTTTCTGATGTGTATAGGCCTTCCTGCGATGCTGTTCGTGTGCATTGTAGTAATGTGAGCTGTCTTTTATCAGCCTTCGTGAGTTACAGAATCTTTACAAATTTATTTGTATTCGTATCGCCTCTGTTGAATGCTTTATTTAACATAGTTGACTCACATGGAATAGGTGCCTTGTGATTATGAACTCAAGCAGGACATCATATGTACCGACCAAGAAAGAGTAATTAATGCATACAACACGATTTAGTTTGTTACTCCATATCTAAAGATACTTTGCACACTCATCTCAACATGTCATCTATTTCGACAAATTTGTAGTTAACACCTCATTTGTTGATGCCATGTTTATATTCCAAATACTTTCTTTTTTGTCCTTGCAATTCTCTAGGCACACTCCACCCTGTAAAACATTAATTGATTATATGGCCCTTAGGTTGTTCTATGGTAACCTGCTTTGAGGAACTTTCTACTTCTTGGAGCTTTTTGAATTGGCATTGAATTGGTTTTAATTTGATTTTGCGTATATTATTCAACCAACTAATAATGGACTTATCAGGGCTTCTCACGATTGAGTGCCTCTTTTTTTATGCAGGAATCTCTCATCAAACAGATTAAAGGGATCTATCCCTATCGAGTTATCAAGAATTAGTAATCTGGACACTCTGTATGTTTACTCATAAAAGCTTCAATCATGTTTTTTGCATGCTACTTTTTGAATTTCTATCATAAAAAGATTAAACAACTATTCTGCAGTGATATATCATGCAATGAAATCAATGGCCCTATTCCTTCCTCTATTGGTGGTTTAGAACACCTTTTGAAACTGTGAGTTCTACCATCATTAGCGTTTCTCATCTTTCTTTCTGTCTGACTCTCTTGTCAATATATTCTAGAAATCTTAGCAACAATAAACTTGTTGGTAACATACCTGCTGAATTTGGAAACCTGAGGAGTATCATGGAGATGTAAGATTCTGTAACTTAGTGTTGAAAATATATTGATAAGAGTATCAGCACTACAATAAACTCTACTAAACTTGTGAATTTCAGTGATTTGTCGAGCAATGACCTCTCAGGTCCGATTCCTCAGGAACTTGGACTGCTTCAAAATCTGATCACATTGTAAGACTCTGCTCAAGTAATTAAGTTGATGTTACTCATGCCAAATTTTGACGATAAGCAAGTTAACCTTTTCTTTTGTCACTCTTGAATGTAAACCTTCTTGCAGAAAATTGGAAAGCAACAATTTATCGGGTGACATAACGACTCTCACTAGCTGCTTTAGTCTTGTTATACTGTAAGTTGATTTATGAGCTGAGTTTCCAATTAGTTGTAACTGAAAAAATAGTTGTTTAACATTACAATGACTCTGCAATGCCAAACAGGAATGTATCCTACAACAGTTTTGCTGGTGATGTTCCAACCAGCAACAACTTCTCACGATTTTCTCCTGACAGGTGTGGAGCTAAACACCACCGACATTTATTATCAATACTTTGTGCTTAGCAAACGACACATCTATCACAAGAAACCATGTTTATCAAATCCATTTAGATTATTGTACTCATGCATATTAAACAAAGATCCTCCGGTCTATACTTGCTTTGTAATAACTATGGTACTTGTGTTCTGAATTTGTCCTTTTCTTGTACAGTTTTGTAGGAAATCCTAGTCTTTGTGGCTATTGGCTAAGCTCTCAATGTCATTCCTCCCATTCACCACAGAGAGGTATCACTTGGCTTCTGTTATCTCCTTGCTGGTTGTTTTGACCGGGTTCTATATTGCTGTTACCCTTTCAGACCTTTGTAAATACATATTACTTGGCCTTACTTTGTAGTTCTATCATTAGTGTTAAATGAAACTATTTTCTAGATAAGTTGATACAAGGAAATTATTATAGTTTTTCACTGTCTTGTGTGCAGCAGCTTCAGTTTCTAAAGCTGCCATTTGGGGCATTGCCTTGGGCGCTCTCTTAATCCTTTTGGTGGTCTTAGTGGCAGCTTGTCGACCACATAAACCTCCTCCCTTTCCAGATGGCTCAATAAACAAACCAGGTAGTCCATGGGACATCTAGTAAAACTAGCGGTAATATTGTTTGCTTTCTGTGGCCTTTTTCATGCGGAAACCTACTCTTGACATGAAAAAATTGCATGTATTAATTCTAGTTTATGCTCATTTATATGCTAACTAGGTAACATTTTTGATCCATTTTTAGTCTTTTTGATGACAACTGGATTTTAGTAAAACATATGTTGATAGATAAATATTTGCAGTACTTATTCTGTGGCATAGTTTCCTTTTCTGTTTTGTTGTAGTAGGTCGCTCCTTTTCTGATGACCTTGACATGATGCTGCAGTTAACAATATCTCACCGAAGCTGGTGATCCTTCATATGAATATGGCTCTTCATGTATATGAAGACATTATGAGAATGACTGAAAATCTTAGTGAGAAGTACATTATTGGTTATGGAGCATCGAGCACTGTATACAAATGTGTGTTGAAGAACTGCAAGCCGGTGGCTATCAAGAGGCTTTATTCTCACTATCCGCATAACTTGAAGGAATTCGAGACTGAGCTGGAGACTGTAGGGAGCATCAAACATCGAAATCTGGTTAGCCTCCAAGGATACTCCTTGTCCCCATTTGGCAACCTCCTTTTCTATGACTACATGGAGAATGGCAGCCTATGGGATCTTCTACATGGTACGCTTGCCTCAAGAAACCTGCCTCAGCTTTTAATTAAATTCTTATTATTAGAAATGCCTCCTGTTGGATGTTGAAGGGTTCTCATATTCATATATATTAGTAAATCATTTTTTAAGCGAAGTTTAACATGCCCAAAGGAAACATCCTGCAATGTTTCTCCTTGTGTTTGCATGTTAGTCGCTGGGGGAAAGACAATCATGTCTCTGCAGTTTATGCATGTAATAATTTCTCCATAGGCTTTTCAGACTCCAGTAAGATATTATGCTGCTGCATCGTAGTCTTATTGGATGCCACTTCTAAATTCTTAGACAGTTGCTTTATTAGCTGCTACAGGCCCTACAAAAAAGAAAAAGCTGGAATGGGATGCACGACTGCGGATTGCACTTGGTGCAGCACAAGGACTGGCCTACCTTCACCATGATTGCAGTCCTCGCATCATCCACAGGGATGTTAAGTCTTCAAACATACTGTTGGACAAAGATTACGAGGCCCATCTCACAGATTTTGGCATTGCAAAGAGCCTATGTGTCTCCAAGACCCATACCTCCACCTATGTCATGGGTACTATCGGATACATTGATCCTGAGTATGCCCGAACTTCCCGATTGAACGAGAAGTCTGATGTTTACAGCTTTGGCATTGTCCTGCTAGAGCTCCTGACCGGAAGGAAACCGGTGGATAACGAGTCCAATCTTCATCAGCTGGTAACTTACTGATGCTTGCGCCTTATTAAACTGCATACTTATGTAGTGACCTGCTTGAAGCCAAATATACTCATGCTAATGACTTAATTTGTCACTTTGTGATAATTCAATGTATACTTAACATGTAGGACCTCTATGGGACCAGAAGCTAGCCTTTATCCCTTTTCTGTTGCGTGCGAATCATGAAGTCTATATTCATTGCTAATGGTTGCTAAAATAAACAAGTGCTAGTTTTCGGTAGCAATAGTATAATGCTGTGATAAACAAGCAATTGTTGACATGGATCAACTTTGTGACAGATCCTATCTAAGGCTGCAAACAATGCTGTCATGGAGACAGTGGATCCAGAAATCTCCTCCACATGTAAAGATCTTGGGGATGTAAAGAAGGTATTCCAGTTGGCCCTCCTCTGCACAAAGAGGCAGCCGTCGGATCGTCCGACCATGCACGAGGTGAGCCGCGTGCTGGGATGCCTCGTCCAACCTAGCCCGATGCCAAAGCAGCCGCAGCCGCATGGGCTGACACAGCCCCCCTCAGTGCCCAGCTACATCGACGAGTACGCCAACCTCAAGAACCCCAACATGCTGGACTGTGCCACCTCGCTCAGCACGTCGGACGGCCAACTCTTCCTCAAGTTTGGCGAGGTGATATCGCAGAACTCCGAGTAAAACTTTGTAGACACCGTATTTTGACACAGGCAGCAGCCTCAATTCAGGTGTTCTAAAGAGCTCAAAAGAGTGTTGCCGTGGAAAATGTAGATGTGATGCTTTGTTTTGTCATCTGTGGATCATGTGAACTGTCTTGATGAGTTCTGGATACAGTGGCAGTTGTTGTTGTTGCTGCATTAGAAGATGAGGACATCAATCAAGTGTAGTGTGGTGTGGTGTGGTGGGCCATGTGTTGTGTGTGCCTTAGCTCTCTACGGTACGAGTCGCTGGTCCCCGCGATGTGGTGGGAAAAGATTGTTGTCATCTGTGTTAAAGAGAAAGGGAGAGAATATTCACTGAGCCAAATGGGGTAGGCATGAGCTGTTTCTGAGCGTTTGGTTGAGCAGATTGATTGGGTATGTTATGGGTGGTGGGGTCTCTCATCTGCTCTCATGCGTCGGTGTCGGTATGGGCTCTCGTGACGCATGACGCTGTCCATCCATCCATCCATCTATCTCAATATTGGGGATGGAATGGTTGCGGAATAGTTAAAGCTGAGCAATAAATGTGTCGCCTGGCGAATAGGTTTGAAGTTTGTGCCGACACTGAAAACGAGGCTGCGAGACAGCTTTTGTGCCTTCAAATAGATTGAGACATCATAGTCAACAAGAAAATATTTGAATGAATTCTTTACGACGCGTAGCCAATCAAATTTCATGATTAGATGGGCATATTCTGATACATACCGTCCTTTGTAACATCTGCGTATGTCTACATAGCACACAGATGGTCAAGATTCCTTAACACTGCAGTAGTTTAGTTGGTAAGAAACAGATCAATGATCCCAACCAAAACCATCTAAAAACTCGAAAGAAAGAAGAACGAGACTTGTTTCTCTTATTTTTCCAGCCTATTTACTCTTTCGAGGGAACACTCTGTACAGCATAGAGGTAATGACAAAGCTGACGCACTATGGCAAATCACATCTGCAGTAGCCGCTTCTTGCTAGGATGGTTGTTTGCTGCTGGCCGAGCATATAGCAACAACGAGGTTGCCTTCTGTGCTTTGGTTTAACTAAACCGAGTACGTACGCCCTGATGAAGAGTTAACCTTGAGTTATTATTGCCTCCACTCGATCTATCGATGCTTGCAGACGACCATAATTCATATTAAACATAGGTTCTCCGGTGCCGACAGCCCTGTCAAGTGTCGAAACAACCTTCGTTGAGCATTACTTGCAAAAGAGGATCTATCACTAGGAGAAATAATGGACTGATGAGATTCACAGGTACAAACTCTTCATCCGTGAACAAGTCCATAGATTTGGACTCGACATGGTAAAATATGCACTGAAGAAGCATTATATGAGTTGACTATCGTGAGCACAAGGCTTTACTTACCCGTGAATCTCGGGGAGGATATATTCAGCCCTCCAACCGATCCTCAGATCAACTCCTGGGCATAAGCCAACTGATGTTTTATTTCTAATCTGGGAAACACCATCTCCACCCAAGCATGTAGAAAGCTTCCACTTCCACCCAGTTGCATTTAGTTGAAAATTATGGCCAATCCCGACCTGCAATTCGGGAATGATCACCCATTATGGTCATTAACTATCATGAAATATTCTTCGTAGGATGCATCATCTCTTGATAAATAAAAACATGTATCATAAATTGCATTAGATTTCAGCCACTGGGGACTACCAAGACTGACCCAAGCAAGATTCCTCTTCATTACTAGCCATCATACAACCAACAAGTATATGAAGAATGCAAACTTTTCTTCAGCATATAGGTATGACAAAGATGATGCACTATTAAAAGTTATTTGATGGTAGATACACATCACTATTTCCACCTAACCAGCTTTAAGGAATATATTATTAGTGAAAGGATATGTTTACATATGCAAGTTAGCCTAATCACTAGGGATGACATTTTTTAAATTCTTTGTTTCTATTTTATTCTACTTCAAGGCATCTCAAAACTTATAGGAACACCAGTTAAAAACCCTATTTAACCAAAAAATCACAAGCAATTCCCCTCAACTTCCATTATGTACTCATGATGGATCCTTTGGTCACTAAAAAGAGTCACAAGATGTGGTGATGTTCTAATCAAAAGTAAATATGACACTCAACACACTTTAAGAAAAATTGTGAAATCAGAGTTTTTTTACTCGGGAAAGATCATCGTTTATGTAAATCCAAGAGCTCATAATCATGCAATCCCTCAAACTTGGTTTCTCTATTGTCACTATCCCATGATTTTTTGTATATGACTATTGTCCTGGTACCTAGGTAATATAAAAATTTCCAGGACCTAAAAAGGCTAATTTCTGATACAGTATGATAAAGGATACTTGTGAAGTAGCAAGCATAACACTATGGCATTATGCTTTTTTCTATTTTGTGTCATCAAAACAATTGGTTTTCCCACTCACCATCTTCATCATCCGCATCAAAAGACTAAACCAACTTAACATCTCTTGAGCCACAATACAACAACAAATCTAAGCCATATTCTCTTTTAATTTCATCTCATGTTCTCATCACTTGTTACACCTGGTTTAATCCACATTAGATGTAGGCTAAAATTTAGATTGACTTATAAAGGTGGTGTACTACAGTTAACTTGCATTTTGGATCACCGGTTCAGGCTTGACAAAGTTGGCGTACTATCATTAACTAGGGCTTAGGTATTTAAAGCCAATCGTTTGGACTTAATGAAGTTAATGAGTCAATTATCCCTTCAGATCGTGTTGTGACATAAATACTGACATAAATACTCTAAACCTAGATCCACCAGATTGCGTGCATCCGATACAGGAATGTATAAATTCTAAACCTAGATCCAATGCCAACCGATACAAATTGGCAATTCACTTAGTCTGATTTCATATCAGGCATAGAATCTGGTAAACATCAGTACCGTGCTATACTATGCAGTAATCAATTCCCATTCATTTTCTCCTATCCCACATTGACAAATACAAACTACTTTCCCTCCCAATCCTTCAAAACAATGGGTCCCAACTTCAAGTCTTTACCCATCCTCTCTTACAAGATGTCTTGCCTGCCCAAGAATGCCTCCTCAATTTCTACCAAACCCTCAAACAACCTCCTTCATTTGATCCATCCATCCACCACCATGATGATGATACTGATGTCAATCTGTGCAGCAACTACCTGCCTTCAGCTCTCAGTACTCCTTGCTACCATGACCTTCGTGGTCTCTTAAGTTGCCCAAATCCACTCTGTCCTACATATCCTCAGGGATTGTCCCTACTACCAGGCAGTTGATGCTGCCCATGCTGTCTCAGCAAGATTGAGTCGGCCTCTTCTAGTGACTCAAGGAGATTGTGCATGCCTTACGCCCTGAGGAGGTTGACCGAGTCTAGTGGTGGGCAAAGCAGGCAAAGTGAGCGGAGTGCCAAGCAAAGGCTGCGAAGGAGAAGTTTGCATAGTAAACCACTGTTTAGCTGGTCGTGGTCATGAGGCATGCTAGAGGCTACTAACAGAAGCTTGTAATAGAAGTCAGAAGTCAGATCTACTGATCCACAGTTGAGGGCGGTGATGTGGATGATGGTAAGCAGGATTTTACGATGGGCAGGAGGATGGGAAGTGATTGGAGCCCTACATGGAAGAACAAGGTTAGTGCTCGGAGAAGGTTGACATCTAAGATATCTTCCAGAGGCATTAGGGAAGTTACAAGGCTTGTTGCATGTCATGTTGTTCAACAATCAGTTACAGGTACATTATTCCCTTCTCTATAGGTGAGAATTTTCTTGAAAGTTTCATTGTGGGAGTAGAGGACATAACCTTGTTTCATGTCTTGATATTTCTTTTTACTGAACTCCATGCTTTACTGGGTGTTGAACCAGTATTGGCTGGTCCAGAAGAAACCAATTGGTATTGGATCATGCCATATCCGTATGGTACGATACTGTTACTTGACCCAATCTGACCAATGATTAGTATCAGTACAAGACCAAAATTTGAGTTTTTGTTCTAAACACATTTCCTGAATCCTCACCATTTTATATAGGAATCACAAGCATCATAATAAGCCTGTTGTAAGTCTCAATTGAAAACATAAGAAACTGGCAGTTAACTTTAAGCTTGAATAGTATTACTGTTTCCAGAACTCCAAATCTCACCAAAATGAGCTGAAAGTTAGTAATTAATTTCTTTGATACCTTGTATACTCAAAATTATCATGTGTTCATTAAATTCATGCCAAATGTAGATCTAGCAAATCAAATCCTTAAACTTTGCAACTACAATAATTTTTTTTCACAAAAAAATCCAAGGCAAAACCAACTACTTCAAATATTTTGCAACTCAAAGCAAGCATTGTTAAGAATAATGAAGTTTAATAATCCTAACCATTCTGCAATGTGGACTCTTACCTAAACAAAGAGTATAAAGGGACAACTATGTTCACAAATAAACAGAAAAAAAGTCAACTACGGGGAAGTAATGAGATAACCTTCTGGAGGTTAAGAAATAATAGCACAAAACTTAAGTAGCTTTTGAATATTACGTATTCCTCAAGCATGATTTCTACAGCTTCACTTTCTCTATGAATGAACGAATAGTAAATAAGTTCCACTCAAGCACCTGGGTAGTGCCAGATTCCAGTAGACTTATAAATTAGAACAAACAAATTTCCATTTAGGATAATAATGGTGTGGCACAACTTCCTAACATGTTTTGCAACTCAAGGTCCTTGGTTTTTTTAATCTCTGTTCCATTAGTTAGTATCAACAATATCTCATTAATACCTGACATGAACTTGTAATCCTGAGCAAGGAATGCAATTATGCCTGGATCAGTATGCATTGGCTGATATTTACTGGTCCAGGAACCAACCTGCATGCAGACCGCCCAATTTTGGGCAGTCCACATGTAGCAAAAGGGCTTATCACCGGATAATCAAGCTTACTGTCTGATTCTTTTCTTTTTATATTTTAACGTCAAAAACCCTAATTTAATTTTTTTTAGAAATACATCGACCATGCTATTCAGTCAAGAGGCATTCATTTGGTTAATAGGTTTTAACATCTTCAACTTTTTTGCATACCATGAAAGTGTTTTTTATTCCTTATTATTCTAGAGTTACCTCAAAATACAGAATAAATGATATGACAACTGCTGAATAAGCACTGAGACTAGATGAAAACTCGTCTACTACATCATACCACGATGACTTGATTTAATCAAACTAGGACTCAAGTTAGAGATCATTTAACATAGTCATGATTTAAAACTAGAATACATCAACCATGCTATTTGGTCATCCTACCATTCATATGATTAAAAAGTCTTACCATCTCTAACTTCTTTGTAGACCTTGAAAGTGCCCTTTATTCCCTTTGTTTCTTTTTAGGTAATTCTCTTTAATGACTAAATTTTCAATGCAGATTCTAGTTATCTTAACCAAGAAAAATCTAATACAAGGCTAAAATGGATATGATAATCATCACGTAGCCCCTGGATTGTAACATAGTAATTCAGTGATTTATCTGTCAACTAATAAGCATGATTAACTCATATAAGAAATTTAAGACATATAGATCGTCAAATCATATAAAAGATCACCCCTCCTAGCTAGTTATTGGCTGACCATATAGAAAAGCGCCCATGGCTGCATGGTATACTTAAATACCTAAAAAATTTAAAAAGAAAGAAAACAATGAACTGACACACAAGCATTTAAAATGTAAATTTTATTACTTTACTTCTATACAATACAACATGGAAACTAAATTGTATATGCATTCCAAATAAGCTAATAATACGTTGTGATTCTGCGAAAGCATTCATGCATATACAGTTCAAGACTTGTGAAGCCGTAAGATAAAATAAGAAAACCTGAAGATTCAGATATTTAGTAAGAGGTATCTTCTTTGAAAGCAGCCGAATATCTCCATGCAAGGGCTCATAAATGAACTTCCACCTCCTATCAGCAGCAGTGGGCTTAAGAACTAACTTTGCATGGAACTCATTAGCTGACAAATTGAAAAACTGGAACAAGAAAAGAGAATGAATTATCTGGTTGCAATGGAAAAAATGACCTACGAAGACATTAAAATAACAAATCTCACAGAATAACAGTAGCAGAAAAGTGATCTACATTATAGAAGATGGAAGAGTAATAATATGCATGAAAACAAGCGAGAGGATAGAATTATTAAGAAAAATAATCTGGTAATAACTACAACAACATTTGAAAGATATACACAGAAAAAAGAAGGAAAGAAATAAGACATTCTTTTTCCAAATTTGGGAGCTGAGATCCAGGAAATTAATGTGCCTTTCTCCAGTAAACCAATTTTAGACAAGTTGAAATCCAGCAAATTAACCCTCAAATTTCTGTCTTCTTTCTTCAAAGCCATAAGCAAACAAAGGTAGAAGCACTATAGGCTTGAATGTCACAAATTAAAATGACATACTGGAAATTGATTGAGGAATAACTACAGGTATTAAGAATATAATCTTCTACTGGTACACTTGAATAGTCAGATAAAGGAAATTTATACTAGTCAGTGCAGAGAAGAGTACACTTTTAGCAAGAAAATATCCTCAAATATATGGTATGTAGGACAAATAACCTAAATGCAATAATATACATCAGTGAACTGTACATTTTAGCTAGAAACTGTCTTTCAAAAGTATATGCAAGATATTAAAATTCTTCCTTATTATTGCATATCCTAATGAATGGATTTTTCTCATATGATAGACCCTATTTGATTTTAAAAGTCGCTAATGCCTTAGATTTTCTCTTGGCAGAAATCTTCTAGAAATTTCTCATGAGGTAAATATTGCCTCTTTCCAACCACTTGCTATCATTAAAAAAGATATTTTCCTTTATACATATACGTTCCCATACATCAAGAAAATTCCAAACACTTGACTGTTGGCACATGACGCTCTCGAGCCATCTCACACCAAATAGAATGGCCATTTCTTGTGTAGCTCTGCAAAGGTTGAAAGAGAGATGAAAAGAGATAATAATAGAAAGTACACCAACGTTCTACGCATAACGTATTTTTCCATATCAAGAATATGGACCAAAGATTCTTTGAATAAAGAATATTGCAAATTTGAGCGGCTGCTCTCCCTTTATGCAGTATATCCAATTATACAAAGGCAAAGAAAGCAACAATAAATTAACCTAGATTTAATTCAATGTAGACGAATGCAACGTAAAGGACAAGAAAAGATGTAAATTTAATGAAAAACTCGATCAACAGAAAACAGAAAAATGAGCGAGGAGAAAAGCAAGTGAGGACCTCGAGATTGGCGCCTACGCGGAAACCCTCGATTTGCTTGCGGAACTTGAAGAAGAGCTCGGAGGGGACGACGTTGATGTTGTAGAGCTCGTCCAGGGAGGCCAGCTCGTCGTCTTCTGGCCGTGCGTGCCCCAAATCAGAGCTCGAAGACGCCATCGAGGAGAGTGTGTGAGGGAGAAAGATCACGGAAGAGGGAGAAAAAGGAACCCTAAAAGGAGAGGCGAGTATTAGTAATGGGAAATCGGCGGAAGGAGACGGAATCCGGCGGATGTTTTGGGGAGGTATCCATCTGTGGGTTTTGTACTCGCCGGTGTTCGGGACGCAAAAGGAGTGGAGAAGGCTATTAATGGATCGGATTTGTCCCAATGCGAACTGAAATCCACTTCTTAGGGTTGGGTACGGGTGGTAGATGATCGACCCACGCCTGCTTCGTAATCCGCTCCGATCTAAAATAATATTCATATATATATATATATATATATATATACACACACAGATAATTTTGATCGATTGACAATTAGAGAAAGAACGTTCTTATTTTCATTAACATTTGGAGGTTATGATGCCAAGACTATAATGTGGTGCACATCATACATTTTATTATTCATAATCAATTCATTTGCAATCCTTGTCTCCCATGGACAAGAGATGAAACATCACTACCAACACAAGCTTATCTTAATTCCCCAACTAGCTAGCGAACAAGATTTTACTCGAGTAATAAATTTGAACTTGAATTAAATAAAATTGGTATTGCATGAATCACTTGCCTTTTGATTCAACAATACACAATGACCAAATATCGAATCAAGTTTGAAGAGTTTTCCTACGATTCTTTGATTGAGATTTTAAAGCATCTTTCATTTATATATTCTTTTCTTAGGTGATTTAAACTTCACATTTGAACCCACTCCTGTATATTGCCTTTTGATCTTCTTGTTTCACTTAGAATGAATCAATTATACAAAATTTATTTGAACTTTTAATACTACTAGTGTATACTATCGATACCTTATTATACTATGATCAACACAATATCATCATTTCGACAATATGACAATTGATTCGATCTTGTAGGAATTATTATACGATATCTGACTCAACTATCAATTATACCTTGTTCTCTAGATTCACATAGTACCCAAGGAAGCAGATAACTATTCTTGATATTTAATTATGATTTTGACTACAATAACCTTAAGTCTCTCCGTAAAGAAACCCCTTAGGTATGTTTTCGGGACTAAGCTCTTTTAGTTCATTTGCTCTCTTACATACTCCATATTTAGCAAACTCTTATGAATCAAAACTAATTAAAGGGTTTTGTTAGAGATTTTTTTTGTTGTCACATAATAAATTATTATGGGGTAGGTGTGGAGTAAGATGTTCTAATTAAAGGGTTTTGTTAGAGATTTTTTTTTGTTGTCGCTAATTTATTATAGGGTAGGTGTGGAGTAAGATGTCGATTGGTTTTGAATTAATATTTTGATCAAACATTCATAATCTACATTAGCAATCACAAATCATACAAATTGGATTATCTTGAAGATCTCACATCATAGCATTTAGCTCCGGGACAAGATAGTCGATGATTGATTTAAACAAAATCCAAGTCAATCATAGTAATCAAAGATATAAGTCAACACTTTGACTAAGTCCCAGTTATTCCTCCATCCTAGGGAAGTCAACTAATTTTTTTGAATATTAAAAGAAAATTATTGTTTTATGGATGAATTTGACTAAGTCCCAAGTTCTCTATTCTTAGCTTGCTAATCTTCAAATTTTGATCATGAACTTATCTTGATGGCAGTTAATTTCATTAATCATAAATTAAACTCATCATCAGTGAATCATAAAGATAAACAACCATTACTCAATAATATATTCCGTTTTAGAATTCCTCTCTATCTTTCCTTTCTCTTTCTCTTTAAATTCTAAATAATGTTTTCCCTCTATTTTCTTTCCTATGATGGAATTGATTAACACAAAAATCTTGAAGATATGCAAATGAATTATAGATGCTGAGCTTTTGCATCAATGACTAGAGCCTATATTTTGGATCAATTATCTTATCAAATTGGATTACGATAAATGATATTATAATCAATGGAGCATATCGCAAATGAATTATAGATGCTGAGCTTTTGCATTAATAATCTTATCAAATTGGATTATGACAAATGATATTATAATCAATGGAGCATATAAATGGTTTAGATCGAACAAAGTTGATATACGAATTATATCCCACGGGTCGATCAATCCGGGTGAGGCCCGATATGGCCCAAAAGAAAAGCCCAAAGCCTATTTAAACTGGTTGGAGAAGAGAATGCCATTCGAAGTTTCACACTACCATGGATTAGCAGCTGAGGCAGTCGTCCTCCCTGGCTGGGCCACTAAACTTTTCCTGGTCTAAAGTTGATGCTCAAAAGAAGCTCCCAACACCAGAGATTCTGCTTGTACCTAAACGTAGCCAAGCATGCCAAATCCATCCCCCCGATTACTTTAACACCACCAAGCAAGCATGGTTGATATCAGGTAAAGCCTAAAGACCCCAGCGGTGACCCTCCTTTTCTTAAACAAATCTACTTCGGTACTTGTGAGAATTCCCAATAGGCTCCACAGCAGCGAGAGAGAGAGAGAGAGAGAGAGGAGTTTGAAGTGGTTACCATGCAGTCGGCACGAAACTCAAAGATCTATCGCCTTTGGCTCTGCATTGGAAGCTTGCATGCATGCATTACAGAAATGCAAGATCCCCCTCGTGCAGCGTGCAGCTGCTGAAGCCTAAGCATGGGAGCCGCGGAGAGAGGTGGTAGCTTTGGAGTGCGTTAAAGAAGCCGAGTGAATGTTGGGAAGAGGAATCATGGGGCTATTATTGCGTGGGGAGGTGAGAATTCCAGTGCAGCTTGTTCCTGCTTTTGAGGGACGGATCAGTAGGCGGAGGATTGTAAAGAGAGAACACAGCTTGACAAGGCTCCAAGTCCAAGTAGATCTGCCATGGCGAAGGAATCAGATGCCCTCGCTGTAAAACTCCGCACCTTTTCATGAAGGAAGACAACTATGTAGCTCAGTGAATGGGTTGACATAAATGCCTCGGCAGCTACAGGCCACTGCAGTTTTTACTGCAAGTTGATGATGGCCTGTGGAACCATTTTTTTTATTCTTCTCTTCTCTCATTCTAACAGGCTGATGAGAGACATCTTCCATCATGGTTTCAAGTGTTGGAGTTTGGGAGAGATGAGGTTGTGTGTGTTTGGTAGGAATCTTAGCTTTTTGGAAAAGCTGCAAATTTTGCATGGAAAAGGAAGATCAGGTAGGTTTGGTACTAGAAAAAGTGGACTGTGTTGGATGCCTTTGCTGAGGGTTTTCTTGCTTTTGCACATGTTATTTGACCCCCTCCCCCCCATCTTGTATGTGGACTGTGCTTAGAGAGAGATAAGAATTGGTACAGTCATTCTCCATCTGGATGCAAAGCCCTCACATCCTTCATTCATTGGTTGGATGGCTCAGTGACGTGGCCGGATTGTCGGTTCTATGTAAAATATTTTTTTTAAAAAAATAAGTTATACATTTTCAAAAATATAGTATTTTTATCGTTCGCCTTTTCGATTAACTCGCTTTCTTTCTATCATATTTTTATTTATTTAAAAAATATAATATTTTATCATTCGTCTTTTCGATTAACTCGCTTTCTTTCTATCATATTTTTATTTATTTAAAAAATATAATATTTTATCGTTCGTCTTTTCGATTAACTCGCTTTCTTTCTATTGTATTTTTATTGATTTAAAAAATAATATTTTTATCATTCTCCTTTTTCATTAACTTGCTTTCTTTCTACGTATCGTCACGACTTAAAAGAAAATTATTATAACTAGGTTGACCTTTGTTTCTTTTTTAGTATATATATAATTCTTTAAAAAAAAAAGCTCTCATGGTTTCAATTACATGTTTGTTGGTTCACATATACAGGGTAAGATAAAATTTTCAATATTCACATATAAGACTTGAAATCCGAGAAATATATATCATATTCAGTGCATTGGATATACACTCAATTGCTTTTGTTTCTATTGGTTTGATGAACAAGGAGTCATCATCATGTTCTTGTGTCCATGGAGAGCAACAATCTTCCTCTTCTTAATTTATCTACTGGTTTTGTCCGACTACGAGGCTTTTTATCACTGTTCTTGTTTAGATAGAGGGAACATAAAAAAGACAAATCAAAGTGTTCCTATTAGGGATTTCCTATCATAATCCTAAAAAGTTTAGCTTCACACTTTAACCAAACCACAGTACATTCTTGTCACCGAGTTGGACTTTTCAAGTTAATCCATCCATTGTTCGTATACTTAGAAAAGAATCAATGCCCTTTATAGAACAAAGGGCAAGTTGCTCGGCCGATGCACAACCATAACTCAAAAGACACAAATGTTGGCACGGACAATATTTGCAAGCAAACCGAGGATATCTCAACTCAAACTATGTTCGATAATGACGATTCTTAACGAGCACACCGTAATTTTGGTTGCTAAGCTAAATTAAATATTGAATGAAAAACTATAGCATATATCGTGGAGAATTCCCACCATCCTCCCATTTTGGAATTATTTATTGTGAAAGATCAACTAAGAGTGCTGAATTTTATGTGAAAAATAACATAATATAAAATGCTTCGAACATATTTCCATGCACTATTGATTTTAGATCCTATTAGTGGTTTTTTTAATTAAAAATTATCGTTTGATAATGATTTTTTACCTAAATGGCATATTTTATAAAGTAAAACATGAATTTGAAATTTTAATTGTGTGTGTGTGTGTGTGTGTGTATATATATATATATATATA
>LVTN01000287.1:109181-120722 GCA_001649415.1 Musa itinerans | reverse complement strand
TGAAATTAAGATATGATTATTGCAACATATATATATATATATATATATAATTTGAATTGAAATTAAAATATGATTATTGATTGTTGCATCATGCTTAAAGCAAAATAGGTATAGTCTTGCTTTTTTGTGATATAGTGTGTATATTTTAGAATCATGATTTGGAACCAAATGACTGTAAATGATTGATATGAATGAAAAATTCATGTATTCATGAACTTTAAATGGTATAAGTACTTATCATCATATTATAGAATTATTTTGCATTGGTGATTTGGAGGATGGTTAGACTTTAAAGTAAAATACATTGAGTGAGTCAACTAATGAAATAATGTACCAAATATTCATCATAGTTAACTAGAATAAAAAAAAATATATGCCTAAGCCACTAGTATATTAGTAATCTCCCCACTTTTTTTATTATCATCGACCTCGATCGATATATGTTTTAAATATTAATTAGCTTTGCCGATAAAACCCGATAGATCGGTTTAACTCATTTTTACGACTTATCTTTGGGGCAAAAAAAAAATCATCGTACAAATTTTATATTTAAATAATTATTATAATAATGATGTACTACTTGACTCCCCAGTAGGTACACTTGGTAATCTATTTGATCTATCGAGGCATTGCTTTTATATTTTTAATGCCAATAAATAACCAAGTATCATCTCCTTAAAATAACCTAATATCTTGTAACAAGTCCAGCCTTTTGGCCGACAGCCTCAAAAGAGACAATAGCCATTGGTGCAGTTCCCAAACTCTAGATTCTAGCAGTACTTTTAGCTTGGAGCTATCTTAATGCATTACGAGCCATGACATGGATGCGATCACGCATCAAAGACATCTTCGATCGAAGAACAAGATACAAAAGATCAATGATACACCATACCTAATCCGATGCAAAAGGTCACATATGCTCACCAGTGTGTTTCTGAGTGGAGAAGATGATTGGGTGAGAGTGAGTGAGTGCCCACGAGGCACATCAATCATCAGGTAAGTAGGTTAGGAGAAGGAAAGCGAGGTTGGCCAATGAACGAGTGCGACGTCTGCAACTTGGATTTGGAGGATCTCCGCCCATCCGAACCCGTCCCTCCACTTGAGGGTGATGGAAGAAGGCATGCACTGTTGACGAGTTCATGGCGTCAGAACACGCCCACATGGATCGATCTCATGATCGCGGCGAGCCAATCGCTTACAGAGATTTAGAACTTGCGCTTCGGCCATGTATAAAGAGCCGTAAGAAGAAAAAGATGGGAAAAAGCAAACATCACCCTGTGACAGGCCACCACTAGTACTTTTCCCACCACCACCACCACCACCTCCACCTCCACCACCTCCCATCTCTTCTTTCTCTCTCTTTCACCGGACCCAGACCTTTTATTTTAGCTTTTCTTTATCGCGTTCTTTTTCAGATCATCATCATTGACGACTGTGCACGCCGGGCCACTTCCGTCAGCGTCGTGGATCGAGATGGCCATCTCTGCTTCAGGAGGCTGATGCTGCGACGGCGGCGGGAGGTCGGGCCCGGGAGAAGATGGTCTGTCCCGGGGAAAGAATGGCCATTGGATCGTACCGCCTCTTGCGCTCGATGAACCGGGTCCAGTCCCCGTCGAAGTGTCGCGCCCAGTCGGCCTCGCTCTCGTAGTGGGGTATGTACACCTTGAAGTCGTAGCCCTTGTTCCGACAGTGGCTTAAGATCTCCTGGTTCTGTGCCACCGCCTCCTTCACCGCCGCCTCGCCCGCCTGCGGCGTGAGGAAACGTAGTAGCGCCACCAGGTAGAACAACTCGCCGTCGGGCACCGCCACCGACATTCGCTTGTCCCACCTTCGCCACCACCAACGGGAAGAAGTTAAACGAAAGGGAATCGAACTGAAAAAGACTCGGTATGATACGTCAGGGCGAGAGCAGCAAATCTACCATACCGGAAATGGCAACTGGGATCTCTGTACTCACCTACAGTCCCCATATCTACCATGCCGGTCATGAAAAGAAAGGACGAAGAAAGGATATTGCATGCACTCACTTGCTCCGGCGAAGCGGGTACACGAGCATGGGCCCGCCGATGCCCCTGCTGAGAACGCGCTTGAAGACGGTGAGGTCGAAGTCAGCGATGTCCGACGAAGAGACGAGGAGGTTGAGCCAGGGATGTGGCGTCGCCCACGTTCCGCTCGCGCGCGCCTCCTCCTCCACGCGTCCGACTCGCGACAGAAACTCCACGTAGCTCACGTCCGCCGCGAACTCAAGCCCCCTCAGGTACCTCAGCGGCCGCAACATCTCCTTCGCCCGCTGCCAAAACAAAGCCATCAACACGCAAACAAACAGAGGAGCAATTAAGAGAGGGGGTTCACCGCGGCGCGGATGAATGAATGATTCCGGACGGGGACAAACAATCGGATACCGCTCACGGGTGGGCCGGAGCGTGTCAGTATCATTTAAATCTCTTTGCTGTACGCACGATATCGCGCGAGATTATTGGTGTGCGGGCTTTATTACCAAAGACGAGTCGAGGGAGATCAATAGTTTTGGCTTCGGTGGAGGGCGTCGGCGTGAGAAAGCAGCGGGTCAGGAGATCCAACGCGACATAGACGCTACGGGACAATGGGGCTTTCGTCGTCGGGAAGAAGAAAACGTACAACAGACAACTCGCTATTAGTGATAGTGTTTCCATACGTCGACGACAGAAGAGAGGTGTGTCCGTAGTGACGATGATGGATATTGGGCGGTTGTGCAGAATTATTGCTTACCTCGTCCACGTTGTCCGCCTGTATGTGGTCGTAGTGGAGCGCGAGCTCGAGGCAGTAAAGAATGGGGCTCGAGTCGGCCGGGATTCTGGCCGGGTCGAAGGCCGAGCCGGGCGGGATGGGCACCGAGCTCCACCCGCTCACTGGGTCCGAGGCGTCGTTCCGAAACACGAACCCCTCCACGTAGTCGAACGCGGCCGAGTCGTCCCGAGTCACCAGCCACTCGGCGTCCCGAGCGTACTCGTCGAAAGCCCCGTAGACCACCCTTATCCATCTCACCTGCGTCGACACAGTAACAATCGATGGGTATATGTAAGAAAAATCGGAAGAAAATGAAAATTAGCACAAGAAAGAGAGACGATTGGTTTCTGAGAGGTGGATGAAAGGATGGGGGTGGGCGAACGGCATCTCACCATTTTAGGCGCCGGGACAAGGGGAATACGAGCGCGGGTGATGAAGCCGAACTGGCCGAGCCCGCCCAGGACAGCAAAGAAGAGGTCGGAGGCCGAGGACGGCGAGCAGACGAGCCGCTCGCCGTCGCCGGTTACCACCTCTAGCTCCGTCACGTTGGCCACCTGAGGCCCGTGACGGAAGGCCTGGCCGCTGATCCCGCCGTTGGACAGAGTGCCGCCGACCGTGAGACCCAGGTAGTCCGTCCACGACACCGGCGCCATCCCGTGGTTCCGGACAGCCCAACTCAGGACCTCCGCCCACAGCGCACCGGCGGGGACGTCAACGGCCGCGGCGGTGCCTCCGCACCGGACGATCTCCATGGCCGGGCCGAGGGTGCGCATGTCGAGGACGATGCCGCCGTCAGCCATGGCCTGCCCGCAGACGGAGTGACCGTTTCCGCGAGCTGCGACGGTGAGGCGGGAGGACCGCGCGGCGAGAACGACGGCGCCGGCGACGTCATCGGCAGTGGAGGGCCTGAGAAACCGGGCAGGCTGCAAGAAAACCATCCCGCCGAAGTCCCTGGCGGCGGCGGCGACGTCTCCGGTGGCGTCGCTATCGAGTGCGCGGAGGATAGAATGGTCGGGGTCGAGCTCGACATCGCCGTCGGGGACGAGTCGCTGCTGCTGCTGCCGCTCGAGATAAGCTATCATCATCATGTCGTGGTACGTATCGTATCGTATGGTTGCTTCGCTCGTCTTTATTAAAGAGTTTTAGGGGGATGGGGTGGGGGGACTTTATATAGAGATAACGGCGGCATTCATGGGACTTTATATGGATCACACACGGCTAACGGCGACGTCAAGAAGGACGTCATCTAATTTTCTGTTATTTTCCAAAAATAGACATCTCCTCCAAATAATTGATTGAAGTCTCAAAATTGGTTAGCATGTTTAATCTACTCGACAAAGGATTCAGCTGGTAATTAATCGTAAAAGATGGAAAAATGGAGCGATAAATAATTATGGCGATGCATAATTTAAGGCTCCAAATTGCAAACGTATCTGATGTTGTCGGATACTGAACGGGTGTGACTTTTAGGGCGTGTAGGATATTGGTTTAGGTGGGAGATGACCCCAAACCGATGTTATTTTATTTGGATGGGAACAGACATGACAATAAATAATGGTTTGAGGGAAGGGACAAATCATACATATATAAAATGATTCAGATCTCACACCACACAATCATTTCCTTTTTCTTTTGAACATCATAATAATTATCTTTTCTATAGTAAATCCATCTACTCGTGATAGATACATCATCAGCAGTCGCTACAACAATTTTGTATTCTTGTATCATCATCAATCCAGCATTGTTGTTTCAGTGCTAAGTTAGACGAATCCTTGGCCTATTCTTACGGTTTTTTTTGTACTTCATGACGTCAAATCACGTATGCTTGGGACCATGATAACAATATATTAGCATTTGTATATGATCGAAGTATTTGAAACTAAATAAGAAAAAGGATACTTGGATGAATGAGATGGTTGAGTTGTTGTGCTTGGAATTGATCGTTCCGATTCATTATGGTATTATAATTATCACTATTTTTTTTTATGTATATATGTATATAATGAAAATTATGTAACATATAAAAGCATAAAGAGTTCATTTAATCTGAATTTTCTGCCACTTTTTGTGTTTTCATTTCTTTAGATAAACTTTCTTCTTCTTTTTCTTTTTGTGTTTTCTTTCTCAATTGTTGTTCCTGCTAGTTGTCATCTTCCTCCTTTTTTTGGTCCAGTGAAGAAATGCATGTGGGAATGGACGTCTGTCTGGGAATCAATAATTCAAGCAAGTTGGGGATGGCAACGTCGATATCTGCCGCCAACAGCTAACAATTCCTCTTCCTCCTCCTCCTCCTCCTCTCCTCTCAGCTTCTTTTCCATGTTGGTGGTGGTGGCCATCTGCGATGGATGATATAACATGATGGAGATGAGCCACATCAATTATATGTGCCATCCAATCCAAAATTATAGTGGAGAATTTTTTTATTTTTATTTTTACTATACAATCCGAAAAAGGCGAATCGATCGAGCCTAAACCTACTTAAAAAAATCGTTTTTCAGACCTCATCGATCGAGTCTAATCCTACTTAAAAAAATTATTTTTCTTCTTCTTCTTTGTATATAGATCTTTGCTAGGGTTTGTATGTACTTCTTGGATAAAATTTTCTACTTATGCTTCTTAAATATAGCCATAGACATATCCTTTCAAAAATAATATAATTATTGAAAAATAAATTTAGTATAATTATATGGGTCAATTAAATAGGATAGTTGTAGATAGATGAATGGATCTATAAGAGAGATAATTAAAATGGTAGGAGTTGAGTTGATGTGAGAGGTGAGATGTAGTATGTGGAGTATATATATAAATGGCTAATCTTAAGTTAGAAAAATGAGTGAAACAAAGAAGATTATCTCTTCCCTATCCCTTGGATGACACCATGAACAATTATTTTATTGGGGTTGAAAGAAAAGGAAACAAAATTACCTAATTCTTCTCCTCTAATCTAATCTATTGGAGAAACCATGCTATCAAATTGAAGAATCACAAGTCTCCCTTGAGTCAAATCAAATGCAGAACACAGCAGACTAATCTCAGTGGAATGGTTGACACCTAAAGGAGAGAGTTCTTAGCACAACCTGCACTCTCCTCTATTTATGTATGTTTGGGTGATGAGCAGATGATATCATCATCACTTGTGTAGATTGGTAAGAGTTTGGAGTAAGGCACCTAACTCTGCTGATCACATAGATAGATAGATAAACTTGTTTACTGATCCAGATAAACTTTAATAAGACAGATCAATGCTAAACATGTCCAAGTTGCCATGTTATGTTTTTAATCTCGCTTGCTAATTTAATTTCAGTTGTGTTGTATGTAATTAAGAAGAATAAACCCCACCAATCTTCACATCCAAGTAACAAAGAACATTATACAAGCATGTTTAAGGCTCCTACAATCCTTAAACATGTAGAATTCATTATTTAGCTGGTTTATCTTATATACATGAGGATGGTATTAATAGAAGGGTTTGAAAAGGATTAATGTAAATAGTGTCAAATTACGAATTAATTTATCTTCGTTGCCACGATAGAAATATAATGGCCTCGGTTTAATTTTATTTTCCTTTGATGTTGCTCTAATTAGAAAACCTAAAATCTTAATTTTTATAGAGGATAAATAATATATAGCTTTTTGATTGGATGATCGGTTATTATCGAGTATTTTATTTTCTAATATGTTCATATTTATAGTTAATGAATTATATTAATAAGTTCATATAGTTGATGATGATGGTGGGTTCTAAGAGGAATAGTGAATATAAATCAGAAAGAAAAAAAATAAAAGACTTGAGGTGGAAGAAGGAAGCAATTAATGTCTATTCGAAAAGATAGACCTTTCGATCTATTTTTATCCTCATAAATATTTTTTAAGGTCTATTCGAAAAGATAAAATCATATAAGATCAACTATGATGGATGATTGACAAGTATATTGATTTTTAGAAACATAATTCGACACGATAAGTTTTGATTGTCCGACTTAGACGATGATGATGAGGATCCAATCATTATCTTTTTTTCTCGAGAATGTCACTGACATAATTGGGTGAAGCATCGAAATCATCCGATCGGTGCCTACAAAATTACGACAGGGGCATGTCCAATCAATACCAAGTTTAAATTTAGATTGAAAATAAATAATCATACCTACGACTTTTATTGTGTGATAGAGAATATGATGTGATAGATAATCATAGAGGATTAATTAGCTACGAGAGAATTAAAAGCATAATTATGAATCTAAAAATATTTATTTATATAGGAATCAAAATATCAATCTTAATATTTTTTTTTTTGTTACTAAGATATTAATCCGAATTATAGTCTACCCATATCAAACCTTTTGTCAATGGGATAAGAATAAGCCGAACGAAATTGTTGTTGATTCACAAAATTCTTGAATAATAATTTTTTTTTTCTTCTTCAAAAAACATTAACTAGTTGGATTTATTATTATGTAAAACAAGGAAGAAACGTGTGAGTCGAGTAAGTCTTTAACCCCACACTCAACCTAAATCTCATGTCGTTCGATGTCAAATCTAACTTTTTCTTTCCTTTCTAGTTTAAATATGGTCGGTCATACGGAGCTTTCGAGGAAGTCTCGAGTCATAATCCACACCATTTCGGGTCACAAAGAAAAGAGATAGATTGACATCATACCACACTCTTCCTCCTTCCACCCAAAATTGTGGACGTATGTGTGCATCGACGTGCCGTCGTACTCATGCATTCGCGTTGTGTCGAGCTTACGGCTTCTCATCATATTATAATATCCAACAACCAATCAATCATGATGGATCCGAATTAATCTATTAATTTTTGATAGAAAAAAAAATATTTATTTTAATCGTGATTCAATGCATAATGGCATGCATACTTAATAAGAATCAAATAGACCCTAGTCATCGATCCAATATAAAATATTTAAAATATATTTTACTCAGATGTATCGTAAAATATTTTATTGAGTTAAAGACACTATTATAATAATTAAGATAAGATCAAATACTATTTACTTCAAAACACTCGTTTTCTTTTTCATAAGTATTTAGAGTCAGGGATCCTATCAAAAACTTCATCCGATCTCAAGCAAGCGCCCAAACCCTCCTCTTAGTCATCGATCAAGCATTCGAGTCTTCCCTTTAAACATGTTAAACTTTTTTTCTATGCATCGATCGTATTAAAAATTATCGATATCCACTGAATCATCAACTTTGATCGTCGAGCATTTATTTAGAAAATTAGTACTAGCATTATATCATCTAAACTTGAACTGATGAGCTTGCTCGAGAAAGATATGTCCCGTTTCCATAGAAAAGATCAAAACTTTTTGAGGCCTAAACAACATAAGTTGCCGAATTCGAGTGCAGAGATGATATCGATGGGATGAATCAAAGATGCTCACCAACTTAATTTTCTTACGACCCCGATGGGTCAAACTGATGCACTCTGTTTTATTTTGTCTTTATAAGAAAGAATAGTACACCAAAAAAAAATTTTGAGGAGTTGAAAGGTGAGAAGAGAGATATAGAGAAAAGAGTATTGATGACTCACGATGTTCTTTATTATAATGCAAATTGTGCCCAACTTGTATCGGCCAAATTAGTTGACTAAGTGATTTTTGTAATATAATCACATAGTTTGATGGCTTAATCTCCATTTATGACTAAGGGGTAGTTTGAAACATAGCAACATCGGATAAAGATAAATATTGGATTTATTATATAGGGTTGACTTTTATTGTGTGTCATTCAATATATAGTTGTCTATAGCAAAATTTGCTCTTTTTTTTTTCTTTTGTAAAGAAAAAAATATTTTAAGAGATTATGAGGATTTAATATTTGGTAAATGAGTTCAATATATGATCACCAAATCAATATCTAAGATATAAAATATATCGAATGAGGTTGTTAATTATCAACCTTGATAAGTGAGTACTTGTTATTATTATTGATTCAATTCAACTATATTGATTCCAACTTACACCAACAAGTATATAACTACAGAAGAAGTTTATTATTACCCTTAATTAACATCTTGTTTTCTAGTATTCCTCTATGTCATATCTTTATTATATATATATATTATCTTTCTTTTAGGATAATTTTTTTCTTCCCTTTATTAGGACTAGGTGCCTTGTAAAATTATATTTCCAAATTCCAATCTCTGTTCATCAACATTTGGTAGTTTAATAAGAATTTTTGAATTAAAAAAAAAGATTATTCCCATGAATGCTTAGTTGGACAAAATCAGCATATCAAATTTAGGCTCAATCATATGTCATTATCATGAAAATTGATTGAGCAAACAAAAAAAGAAAGAAAAAAACATGCTGGACAATTTCCTTCAACCACAAAAAAAATCTAATTTCAAGCTGAATATTTGAATTATATGATGATGTGTATGATGACAAAGATCCCACATCAAACTAGAATATATAAAAAAATCAATGAGCCATCAAGCATTCACAATGTATTAAACAAGTTCCTCCCATGGCTATGAAAATTGATTGAGCAAACAAAAAAAGAAAGAAAAAAACATGCTGGACAATTTCCTTCAACCACAAAAAAATCTAATTTCAAGCTGACTATTTGAATTATATGATGATGTGTATGATGCCAAAGATCCCACATCAAACTAGAATATATAAGGAAATCAATGAGCCATCAAGCATTCACAATGTGCTAAACAAGTTCTTCCTATGACTTCAATGAAGTCTATCCTACATCAAACTAGAATATATAAGGAAATCAAGCCATCAAGCATTTACAATGTGCTAAACAAGTTCCTCCCATGGCTTTAATGAAGTCTATCACACATCAAACTAGAATATATAAGGAAATCAATGAGCCATCAAGCATTCACAATGTGCTATACAAGTTCCTCCCATGGCTTCAATGAAGTCTATCCAACATCAAACTAGAATATATAAGAAAATCAATGAGCCATCAAGCATTCATAATGTGCTAAATAAGTTCCTTCCATGGCTACAATGAAGTCTATCCCACGTCAAACTAGAATATATAAGGAAATCAATGAGCCATCAAGCATTCACAATGTGCTAAAGAAGTTTCTCTCATCACTTCAATGAAGTCTATCCCACATCAAACTAGAATATATAAGAAAATCAATGAGCCATCAAGCATTCACAATGTGCTAAACAAGTTCTTCCCATGGCTTCAATGAAGTCTATCTCACATCAAATTAGAATATATAAGGAAATCAATGAGCCATCAAGCATTCACAATGTGCTAAACAAGTTCCTTTCATCGCTTCAATGAAGTCTATCCCATATCAAATTACAATATATAAGGAAATCAATGAGTCATCAAGCATTCACAATGTGCTAAATAAGTTCCTCCCATGGCTTCACTGAAGTCTATCCTACTTCAAACTAGAATATATAAGAAAATCAATGAGCCATCAAGCATTCACAATGTGCTAAACAAGTTCTTCCCATGGCTTCAATGAAGTCTATCTCACATCAAATTAGAATATATAAGGAAATCAATGAGCCATCAAGCATTCACAATGTGCTAAACAAGTTCCTTTCATCGCTTCAATGAAGTCTATCCCATATCAAATTACAATATATAAGAAATCAATGAGCCATCAAGCATTCACAATGTGCTAAACAAGTTCTTCCCATGGCTTCAATGAAGTCTATCTCACATCAAATTAGAATATATAAGAAAATCAATGAGCCATCAAGCATTCACAATGTGCTAAACAAGTTCTTCCCATGGCTTCAATGAAGTCTATCCCACATCAAATTAGAATATATAAGAAAATCAATAAGTCAATCCCACATCAAACAAGTCTCTTCCATTTTATCCTTTTGATTTATGTTAAAATAAATAAAAAATAATTGAATAGTTAGAGCTTCCCAAATAGCAACAATAAAGGCCACGTGATTGAAGTGTCCACTCTCAAATAAAAAAATAGATATTTATTTATGTTGATCGTACAAGACATTTATCTATATTTTTGTAATATCAAAATGTGTGATTTTAGGTATTTTGTTCCTTAATTTTAGTCTTAACAAAACTACAGAAAACTTTACAAGATGACCTCTTGGAATAATAATAATATATATCTAAAATTAAAGTTCCTAATCCAAATAGAAATTGGACATAAAAAAGAAGTTGGCGAAGTCCGTTTTTGCCTAAGAAGACCACTCGTACTAAGAGCATCAGTACTAATTAGGCCCGTTTGAAGTGTTATGTAGCTAAATTTGGATCAGAATAGCTTATGGATTCGTCTGAATTGAGTTGGCCTAGAAAAGACGGTCCTTTGAGCTAGGAATGGAGCTTTGGTCACCCGAATCAAAGATAAAATTCAAATAATTATAATCAGTGAAATTATAATCCTTAAGATCATTTAATCACAGTGGTTCGAGCTTCAGCTTCAATAAATGTAATAATAGGATTATGATACTAGGCTAACATCCTTAAAGATCATTTAATCTAAATCTTAAACCAATTTCGATATAGACGTAAACAAAAGTGTTATAATCTTCTTTACTAGAGGACTTATCATCACTCACTGTGGTTTAACTCAACAGTATCTTCTCATCATGAGTCATATGACCTATCAACTCGATTTGATAAAATAAATGACTTGCTAACATGTTGAACTTAAACCATTTACTTCAAATTTAAATTGAAGCGGCATATATCAATAAAAAATAGTTAAGAATTTTCATTGCAACAATTCCTTGTATTCCAAATGGTAATGATCTAATTTTATAAGGAATATATATATATATATAT
>LVTN01000287.1:73751-109027 GCA_001649415.1 Musa itinerans | reverse complement strand
CAAGATATTAATTACAAAATAGTAAGTTAAGCTCTAGATATCTTATTATAATGAAAGAAATTTATCAAGCAAACATTTCAAGTATATATGATGAAATACATTGCATACATTTGTCATCAATTTATCACATTTTGATATAATTTCTCCCCTTTTGTCATCAACAAAAAGGAGAACAATTTAACAATACAAATGTGGTAAAAAAAAATCAAGCAAGTTTCACACTCAAAAGTTCTCATCATTAGATGTTATCAACATTATTGTTTATATTTATATATTTTATTTTCTTAATAAAAAGTACTATATATCATTAAAAATATGTTCATTAAATCCTCTTTCCATATAGTCATATGCATTTAAGTTGACAACAAACCTAACAATTATCTCAAATCAAATTATTCTCGGAAATGATTTTTACATCGCATCCTACAACTTATGGTTAAGAACACCTTTAACTTATACCCTAAAGTTATCTCAATCAGTATTAGTGTCTAATTTTTCTCTTATATGCACCTCATTTTTTTAATTACTTGTTTAAGCTAAACAAAAAAATGATGGTCGATTATGTTTCACATGGCTCCTAACATTTTTGTCTCCATATTTCTTACGCTATTGTCAAAATATAAAAAAAAAGTGAATACAAATAAAAAAATTATTATTCAATGATGTCTTTCATCATTATCTTTACTTTCATATTATATATCATTTTAATATTTTGACACGTTGTGCTGTCTTATTACTTTGATCAGATTTATAGTTAAAAATAGTGTAATCAAATCCACAAGATAGAGGATTCAATTACCACGAGGAAGATTGCTAGAATTAGAGTGAGGAAGACTATGAGCATGAGGGAGAGGGCATTCAGTGATAACATGCTTGAAGAGAGCCTTATGAATCATACGAAGATTGTCACTACTTGAAGGGAGACATATGAGGAAGTCTATCATCGAGTCAGAGTGAGAAAGATCGTGGGCTTGAGTAGAGGGCCTTTGACGATGATATACAAGGGAAGAAGGTCATGTGAGGAAGACCGTTATAGGTGAAAAAGACCATGGGCCAGAGAATGACGATATACCTCCAAGATTAATTTGTTTCTATATTTTCCAAACTCATATATTTCTTGATATAATTATCATATATTTCTATTTATTCCTATCAAATAAGGGATTTAACATCCCTTGATTTTTGATTTATGAGATTGGTTAAATTCTCTCTCACCTTATCAATAAAGTTATATGTTATATCCCAAATTAGAATTAATAGTTTATTCTTCCTTCTTTTTATTTAAACCAAATAAAAAAATTATTGCTCAATCATGTCCTTAATCACTTTCTTTACTTTCGCATTATATATCACTCTAATGTTTCGACGCGTTTCTCATGTGCTGTCTCGTACTATAATTACAATTGGTCACTCCATTTATATAATCGATTTGGATGAGATTTAAGACATATTACGTCTTTATCATCACCCTCCGGTGAGATGATAGGTGTCCGAAACTGTATGGTTGAGGTATTATCCTCCGTCCAAGTGACATTATTGCATTGAGATTATAAGGTACACCTTACCGACGGTGATGGGACCTAATCGAAGCATCTCCTGGTCTCCTATAAAGGATGATTAGGCAGAGCCACCGTCGAGGAGACACGGGAGAAGGAGAAGAGAGAGGGATGATGGAGGGGTGGGAGAGACCTCCGCACCGTCGCAGCCGATCGAAGAACGCGTCGTTCTCCTCTTCTCTCCTTGACGCCATCTACCGCTCCATCGACGACGACGTGGATAACAGCAAAAGCGGAGAGACGAGGGGCGGAGTACCCGATCGCTCCTTTTCCCACAGGAAGCAAGTAGAACCGGTGACGCACTCCCGAAACGGAAGCAGAGCACCCGTAGTGAGCGAGCTGGCGGTGAGCTGTCCCGGTGTCACCGACTACTACCGCCGCAGCCCTTGTGGCGTCGGCACCTTCGCTCCGACTTCCAGCTCCTCCTCCTCCTCCTCCTCGTCCATCACCCCTAGAATCAACGCCACGGGATTGTTCTCGTCGTCAGACGGTGAGTCCAACCAGTCGGACCGCATTCCTCGGCCCGATTCCCCTGCCACGAGGAAGAAAGCGAAGCCCAAGTGCAGCAACCTCCGTAGCGGGCTCCGGGGCCTGAGAAAGCCCCGGACGGCGTCGGACGCAGCTGCAGCGACGTCGCCGCGGGCGCGGCTGGTGAGATTTATCATCGCGCTCTTTTCCGCCGCCGGGAGCTCCAGGAAGCCCAAGATCGCCGTCCCCTCCACCGCGGCGGCCAAAGGTGGGGCCCGAACAGAGGAGTCGACGACGACATCCTCGTCGGCTTCGAGCTGCATGGGTACGTGCATGAGCAAGGCGTCAGAAGCGTCACGGCGGCAGGCTGCGGGAGCGGAGAAGGGGAAGATGTCGGTGCGGTTCTATCCGGTGAACGTCATCGTCAACGAGGACTACTCGCGGCCCTGCGGCCACAAGCGCCTCCAGGACGGTGCCGCCAATGCAGCGGCGAGGGTGAAAGAGCTGCTAAGGCCGGGAGGGGAGGAGGAGGAGGAGGACGACGACGGGGGGAGCGAGTCAAGCTCGGATCTGTTCGAGCTGGAGAATCTAACGGAGGTGATGGGGGAAGGGAGAGGGGGAGGAAGGTGCAGGAATGAGCTCCCCTTGTACGAGACCACCAACCTTAACAAAAATCGGGCCATAGCTCGAGGTTTGATCCTTTAGGAAACAGATGCTCCAAGCAATCAAGAGAAAAAAAATAAAAATATTATATGTTTGTAACTCTTTTCTAATGATAATTATGAATAGGAAAATCAAATAAAAAAAATGCTTATTGCTTTTGTTTGAACTTATGTTGATCGAAAGAAGGAATAGTGGAGTTGTTCTTATGTTTGAGCTTTCGGCACGGGCAGATGCATGTGATATGTTCCAAAGAAGACGGTGCAAAGTAAATGATTAGGAAGAGCCATATGTTTGTGCCTTGTGCTCTTGTCACATTGGACTTCAATGGAGACACAGGTGCTATCGCTGTCGTTTGTATCTTGAAACTGCTGATATGGAAGATTGAAGGTACTGCTTAGCAGAGGAGGATCATTGAATCCGGAGTGCATGATGCGAGGTTTTTGTGTGTGTGTGTGTGGAGGAATATATACGTATATATATATTTTTAGATATAATATTCTTTTATATCTATTTATCTAAATTTTAAGTTTGTTATATATATTTACAAACATAGTAACTTGCATATATGTCATTAGGTTAATTTTGAATAATTAAATATGATTTATTATTAATTAAAATTAGTGTTCGTTTGAATATCACGAAGATAATTGATATGGAAATGAAACATATAGATAATCCAATGACATGTCATACACATTAAATCGATACATCAACTTAATCCTTATTAACGTAGATAGTAACTGAGGACCGATATGTATAATGATTCAACATGAACATGTGATAATATCTATCTATTCATGAAAAATGATAATTGACATCCCCTAGTGTTAATATGAGCTATTAATCTATAATTATAATATTCGATGATTCGATACTGATCTTGGCATTAACCATTGTCTCGCCTTAACGGTTATCCTAATATATTATGAAAAGTTTCCAAACTAGAAACTGGGTAACAAAATTCTGAATCCTTAGAACCCACCCCTACTAACTAAGCACTAAAAGAATTTTTAATGGATATATGCTCCCGATGCATTCTGGTAGGGTCATCTGTTGATACCTTTGTGAGTACACAAAGTGGATTGTAGTTGCATTTGAACCCTACCATGTGTTAGATAACCATGATATGATATGACTGCAACACTAGTGATCGATAGAGTCACAATAAAATTAACAAAGATACATATGCTAATCAAACTCACTATTAGTCCACACGTACTCCACAAGCTCTCGCTATTCTCCATTTGCATCGATGGCTCGAGAGACCTTCTAACAACACACAACAGAAGATGAATTCCGTGTTCCACGAATTGTAAATATGATGTGGCCAAAGCTTGTTGTTATAATATAATATAATATAATACTCTACCGGCAGAGACGAACAACATGTATCGAACGAATCGGACGTCGATTGGGTCATTCCGACTATGCTCTCTTTATCTCCTCTCCAAAGTTCAATCCACCAGCAATGAAGAGGGAAGAGAGTCGGTAGGTGGAGGGATGGACCAGGAATCCACCACTATGATTCTTCTCGTCACGGCGTCCTCCTCTTCCGATGCACAAATGTAAGGCTCTTCCTGCACTCCTTCCAAGGCCGGGTTTAGGAAAGGTAGAAGAAGAAGAAGAACGCTTCTCTCCACATGGAAAGGTTCTTTCTTTTCTCATATGCGTACGGTTGGTGAGTGCATGATTGCATGGTTTCAGCTGGTGGTATGTATGTATTTATATATTTATATATATATAAATGTACAACAATGGTTAGGAAGTGGCTTAAGACAACCAACCCACTAAGCGAGGGGGGGGGGGTTGACGCCCTCTCCATCTTCTCCCTGATCATCTCATATCATTGCTTGTATGATTCCAGCTGCCCCACCCCATGCAGTGGAGGAATCCTTTTTGTTCTATATAACTCTACTTGCCATGTATTATTCTTCATAGCTCTGATTAGGACGACAGTGTATCTATCACCTTTCGTCACCTAACCCACTTGAGCCGAAATAGGATGTCCATAGTTAGGAGGATTCTGATGGTATGCTAATTAGGTGGTGAGAAAGGTTCAAGTCACTGCATAATTACTTGGATTTGGACATAAATATTACCAAAATTACCAGTTTTAGGTTAATTGAGTGTTGATATATTACTAGAACAGTCCACCTTACAATGTGGTGACGATCGGGCATATATTATTTTCTTGAGTTCTCCGAGTAGGGGACTCGGAATCAGACCACCCACCAAATGTGGATGATTGAGGAACAACTCACGTTGCTGTGACAGCAATTGCTCCTCCAGCTAGCATTTAGGCAGGCCAGCGATTTGGAGATTCCCCAAACGCATCGTGCATGCATGCAGTAAGGGAGCATAATAAGAACAAGCCACGTCAGCCGCCTTCTGGGCGCATGAACATGACATGGCTAACGCTGACGCATACTACGTGCGTGCATGCATGCATGCATGCGTGCTGTTTTGGTTCGGAGGCCAAAATCCATTCCCTCCCTCCAATTAAATGTTACAATTGCACTCAGTAATCATTGTGAATGTATTATTAAGCATGCCTTCATTTCATACATCTACTTTTTAACACATTGTATGCACGACATATTGGTATAGCGAAAAATACTCCCTCTTAACACACTGTAAACTAATCCATTTATCATCATCTGTAAGCTAAGCACGCAGCACGATCACAGTTATACATGTCACTGTAAACGGACATTCATCCAACAGAGATTGGAGGTAACGAAAGCATCAAATTTTGTCAGTCAATTCAACAAGAGCATCAGTCGCAGCAAGTCAGATTTCCAGTAGGTACAGCTGCATGAACTTTACTGGCATTTCAACCGTATCTTAGTATAAAGCCGACATTTTTCATGCGATGTTCTCTTAATTAAGTTAGGTAAAACATAGTAGATCCAATCAAAAAGAGGGGAGAACACTCGAAATTAATTTCTTAGTACAAATATTACCACCTTGAACTACATATGTTCAAAAACATGACATGGTCTTTTAAGCAGTCCATTTACCTGCACTGTACAATTTCATGGTACCCACAAAACAGACAGTTATCCTTTCATAAAATGAATACATCCTCAGCCAAATCTACATGATTACCAGTTACCTCTTCCGCCTCTTCGGTTCAGCCTGCAGCAAGTAAATCATAAAAGTAACTCGAGGTTAGAATAAAATTTTTGACATAAAATAAATAATATTATTTGCAACCGTAAAATCTTTTTTATGATACAGAGTTGTTATTTATTTATTTTGCAATAAATATGTCACACCTAATCTTCAATATGTTTCCAATTGGCTTCTATAAAGTTGAAAATTTTAAGAAATATTACGCTACAAGGATCTTTTGGCATTTAATAATTTTATTTTCTCATTGTTTTATAATTTTCTAATGTGTTGTTAATTCCTAATCTTGCCAATCTGATTCAAACAAATACTGTTGATTGCCTCCAGCTGATCCTCATATCAGATGCAAAACTTGTGAACTATGGGCTGAAAATTATTTACTGAAATGTACAATTATATGAACCTTTATATTGTACTTGTAAAATTTCTTGTCCTTAACCTGAGTTTGGTACAAGTAGTAACAGAATTACTGTTTGCAATTTAATTAATGAAAAGATAATTAATACAGTATTTTAATGAATTACAATTACAAGGCTATTAAATCTTGATCAATTAAATAACTTTGATTTTTTAAATAGTGGACATAGCAGAAAGACATTTATCGTATGAGTTATGCCTGTCACCATGGGTTCTAATCTACTAGCTCACTAGTGCCCATCCTTGCATCAAAATTGAGCTTTAGTTCAAGCGATCAGATATTAGATGATATCTACCTCAAAGAATGGATATCTAACTGTCAGTCGAACTAGCTACAACTATGGGCAGAGACTAGTAAGTTCTGGAGGTATGATTTCTACTTTCAACTCATTCTAACTTAAGCCTGAAAAAGGCTCTGCCACAGAAAACCCTAAAACCCTCCGGCACTCATTCTAACTTAAGCATGAAAAAGGCTCTGCCACAGAAAACCCCCAAACCTTCCAGCATAGGCTCGTAAAACTAGGTCAGAGGCCATGATGAGCCGAGCTAAGGGGTTGGAATTTCTGTCATGGCTCACATAACAACTTTAATAATGTGTGAAACAAAGGTTATAAACACAAGTATCTTTATCAAGATCTTTATGAACCAAAACATTTTGACCCATATGGTATGGTATGCCTTAGTACAACAATAAAAATACTAAAAAAAATTTAATATGTTGGTATCAATGGGTACAATCAGTTTTTCATAACATCTGAAACAATGCACTACATAATCTTAACTCAAAGCTATCAATATGCTCACTAACTGCAAATGAAAATCATGGTACCAAGATTATACTGGGAAGTCGTAAAACGCATGATGGGAATGAGACGGATCATCTAGGTGTCTTTTTAGACACTTCATGGCTGTGAAAAATATTTCTCCAATTTATATCTCCCCTTTGACTAGCACCGAGATCCAATTATTATATCCTACAAACTTTTGTCATAACAAAATTGAAGGACATAACAAAAACTTTAAATGTGGTACCAATAAAATAGTGCTGGAAAAGAAATTTCTAACTATCACATTTATGGTATAAAAATGTCATATATATAGAAAATTTCCAAGTTAGAACTAAACACATCCACAGTCTAATGCATATTCTACCATGAGGACATGTTCATGTTAGCTTGGTTCTTGACTTCTAAACTACCTCAAAATCAGGAGTCAACGTTTGCATAATAATCAATTTATGCAGAAAAACCCTTGTGCACATATTTAGTATATCAAACAAGTACACATCAATCAAGAATTACGAGAAAATATGTAATGTTGACATCACCTTGGGCTCATTAATTGGCGAAGCTGGAAAACCATTCATAGATCTTTTAGCATCATTCTCAGAATCACAATCTGAGCACAGAAAGTGTTCTAATTTTTTAGCCTGTTCAATTGTCATGCCCATACAAGATGGATGGAACCTGTTCACATAATCATATCTAAAGTCTCACTCAAACAAATGAACTAATTTAATTTTAGTAAAAAAGGAAAGCAATATGAGTAATGGCAGCTAAAGTTTTAGAATGCAAAGAAGCAAAAAGATATAATTCCCACTTACTGTTATAATGACTTCATCCTAAGCACTGAAATGATATGCAACCACATGATAAAATATGAAGTTTGTAACTTATACATGCATCACATTACTCGTTAGATGATGTGTTTAGTAGTACATACAATGAAAAGAAAAAAAAACAGGTCCTGTGATGCAAGGATTAAAATATCATACCGTACCGGAGTTTTAAGATTCGCTCGATACGGTACGGTATGGTACTGTATACCGAGCGATATATTTCGGTATACCACTCTGTCACGGACAAAATTGTATACGAGATGTTCGATGTAATGCTTATGTATATGTCTGTGTCTTTTGGTTTATTCATGCTTTGCATAGAGGGATGGTCGAAGGCTTAACAGCCCCATTTTAGTTGGGTTTGGTGGTTGTTTTCGGTTTGTAAATAAAGGTTACATCATGTCAACACTTATGAGAGATTTCGGTCTGTAATGGACCATTTTGGACCCTTTGTTATGCAACTGTTCAGAGCTTGTGAAGTCTGTTTGTAATTTGCATTGACTATGAAGTGTTTACTGAAATGATTGCTTGTGAATCCCGAGTGAGATGTTTTCTTTAACTCGTTTTCTCTTTTGTAGGTCCTAAGGGACTATAGGAGGTTTCGAGGAAACTGACCTTTGTGGATGGACACGCAAGGGTGCCACACGACATAGGCAAAACTAGCTAAGCACGTGACAGCTCAATATATATATATATATATATATATAAATAAAGTAAAAAAAATCTTTTTCAGCGACATCGCCTATCTTCACCCAAGGCGAGCGATGTCACAAAAAAATGTGACAATGTTGCCTATATATATATATATATATATATAACCTGCTTGATGATTAACAAAATGCATAAAAAAACTCGTGATTGTCAAACCTCAAAGAAAAGCACTATAACAAATACCGTCAGTCATCCTTACATAAGAACATCATATACGTGACCGATCTAATATGGGACAGATCAGCTTCAGATTGATGTTTGTAGAACTTTCACTTAGCACATAACCCATTTAGATGATACAATTCAAGTTCTGAATCTGCAAATCAAGTGTGTCTCTTCAAGACGATAATGAGCAGCTTATCACATTGGCATTTTGTAAAACAATGTACAAAATTTCTGCCCCAGAGACATCCCAGTATTTTAAATAAAAGTCTATTCTTTGTGATGGCAAGAAGCAAAAGAATGGAAATTTTGATAAAACTATTCAGAGACCACACTTAGATAGAATCAAGGAGTTAAATCGTGGACACAGGCTTGCATTGGTTCAAGAATGACACTATCAAAACAACTCAACATAATATGATTGACTGCATGCAAGTATTTGATCAGCCCAGCACATCACCATTACTATCATATTTGAATCCATGACAGAATAAGAATACCAGCATCTAAAAGAGCAAAATTGTATGCAAGCATCACAATAAATGCACCAATATTTTGATCCGAGGACTGCCATACCACCCGAAATGGTACGAAACAACTGCCAGTCGGGGTGTGGACAGCCCCTGGTTCAGACGGTCCGATCCGACTCATATTAAAAAAATAATAATAAAAGTCTAAAACAGTTTTTAGGGCTCACAAACACGAGCCCTCTTCTCACAACGCTGCTGCTGCCGCCGCTACCGTTCACCAGCATCTTTCTCCCTGGTACACTCCCTCCTCTTCTCTTCCTCCTCTTTCTTCTTCTTCTTTTTTCTTCCTTCTTCCTTCTTCCTTCTTCCTTCACCACCTCCCCTTCTTACTTCCTCTTCCTCCATTTTCTTCCTCCTCTTCCTCCTCCACCTTCACTTCTTCCTTTCTCCTCCATTATGATGTCTTTAAAACAGGTGCCCCATGAGTCAATACACTGGTATAAACGGGTACATGTTGGTCAAACTAGATCACAGAAATGGATCCAGTATCCGAAACTGCAGTCCTTGCTTTGATCAGCAAACAAACTTGGTTATATCACTCATAGAATCAATTTTTGGTTGCATCAATCACTGAGGACCAGTAAATATGAATATGACCAATGACCAATCATATAGTAAATAGTTCATTTTTTGTGAAACTAGACAGTGTGGTCAATATGCCAGTATCATATTTGTCCAACTGATTACTGAAACTGATACTGGATCGAGATTTAAATCCTTTGCACCACTAAACAAACCTTTATTAGAACAAAGAAAGTTCCAAATTAATCATCCATTTTAACGCACAGTAATTCTGTTCATTAAGTATATTCATAACGACCACAATCAGAAACAAGAATATATCATAATGATGGATAATTTGTATGATACTTCCAACTCTCAACATGAGTCAACCAATGTGCACATCCCAACACATGGTCTCTCAAAATAAGATTTAAAAGATGTGCAAACAGACAATGAGAAGACAAGATATTGCAAACTATAAAAAGGAAAAAAAAACCTTATTGGTAAAGAAATAGTAGAAGAAAACTAAAAAAAATCAAGTCCCTATAATGTCATATTCACAAAATAGGAAGGCAAAAGGTTTACAAAGTTCTTCTGCAAGTATAATGGTGGAACACCTTAAGTGACACATCTCACTGACATATAAAGGCAATTGTAAAAAATAAGAAAAATAAATCAGGAAACATTTTGTATTGACAGTAATCTATATTGAGATTGGCAAGGGATCATATGCGCAGGTTTGACAGGATCGACTGGATCAGTTAGAGACAAAACTGAAATATTACATCTTAACTTTTTCTGGGATCCATAGATTGAAATCAAGGTCAATGTTAAGGCAAGTAAGCTTAGTAGGCTGTGGCAAAAAACTTAAAATTTATGTAAACCATCTCTTTTGTGAAATGAGGACACAGAAAGACACTATTGTGTGCTTTAAGATGCTGCTGACTGAATTGCTTATGCCAAAACTTCTAAAGAAATGGTCGAAAGATCTATCAACTAAGAGACATGCCACCAAACAAATGGGTCAGCAACTTGTTGCTCCTTGCCTGGCTTACAGCGAAATCTAGGTTGAGCTCACGGCATACTCTAAAACACCATTATGTGCATGTAGCTTAATTATGGAAATGCAAGATGATTGTGTAGAAAGAAGAGAACAATTTTGTGTGGGTGATTCAATATTCTACAAATGATCCTAATTCCACAGAGCATGATGGTATATCATGTTACTAAAAATGATAAATCATGAAAAATAGCTAAAAATGCTAATTTTGACTGATTATCTCAGGTGTCAGAACATTGAACCATTTGCACAAAAAAAAAAAAACAAGGGAAAGAAGCATTAGCACCAAGAGAAGTAAAAGCAAAATAGGAAGGGAAAGCAAGAAAGAGATGAGGAAAGAAAGTAAAAAAGAGAAAACAAACTACTAAGTTTTAACTCCTTGTATGCTAACTCAATTATCTATCCCATTTCCCTTTTGATCAAAGGAAGACATTCTCCTTTATCAGTTGGTCTCTTGTCCTTTATTAAAAATTGGCTTGCTTTAACAAAATAAGTTATAATGTGATTTTTTGTATCATATAAATCTAAAGGATAGTAGCGAATATGGAGATCATAAGAAATAAGTAGGTTGCATGTTCTAATAACCATTTTTTTAAAGAGAAGCAAGACACATGTCTAAGGCGCGCCTAGCCTCATCCGAAGAAAAGCTGAAAACTAAGCCTCATGAATGAGCTTAGCTTTGAGAATTTTATGTAAAAGGTTCAACATGAAAGCGGTACAATATGACACACATCAAATTAGGGAAATCAAATACACTCTTCTTTGATTATTTCTGACTAATTTCAAGTAGCCCATGCCGCCATGCAAACAATCTTTAAATTCAATAGGGTTTTCACATTGTTTTAGATGGACTAGCGATACTAAAACATAAATGCAATAAGAAATAATGACATCTGAACCAAAATATTACATGAATAATGACATATTTTTTAATCTACCAGGGACCTAAAATATATATATATATATATATATATATATAATTATTGCATTGCATGAGGCATGAAAGGACTAATCTATCAAGAACACATCAGAAGTGGTAGTTTAACCACAAAATGAAGATACAAGGCTGAAAGTAAAATCTCAAATTTTTGCAATAATAAAATACACAGAAGCAATCGAGTATAGATATTATGAAAAGGATTCATTATTTGGATCATCTCAGCCAAAAGATACCATCACCCAAGCATATAAGATTTAAGTGCTACACACAATCAAATATTATAGCAGACACAATTCTGTTCTATACCAGACTAAACACATTAATGATGATCTTAGTACTTTGATTACATACAAATACAATTAGAAGATATTGTTGGGAGAAATAGCCTGAAAGTATAAGTTAATCCATTAGCTAGAAAAAAATAATGCAATTGCCACTACTAAATGTCGGTAGTGAGTAGTAATTCTCTAGTTTAATAAAATTATATATACAACTATTAATGAGTGAGATAATTACCAGAGATGAAGAACGAAATACTACTCAGGCAATCAAGCAAGGCAGTTCATTGTCTAAGCAATGTGCATAAATTTTGCTTGGAGCATTCATTCCAGTACTTCTCCCAAACATCAAGAATCTGCTTATAGAAATCAAAGAAGCAGCACAATACACAGAACTAGCTAAAAGAATTTCACATACGAAAGGCCAACTGGAAAACTAATAACAACATGTTAGTCATAGTACTTCTTCACAAAAACAAAGGAATAAAGAACAGAAAAGGCATGTTGATATCTTAGCTGTAGCTGGCATATTTAATGTTTCATTACTGAATAAACCAAGGAGTCAGAATACAAAGTCCATCTAATTTCACTGCAATTAGGGAAGCAATAAGGAGCAGCATAGGATGAAAGAGCAGCTACAAGTTTGCTTACCAGTCCTTGCATCCCTCACACTGGACCATGAGATCATCAGGGTTGTAAGGCATCTCACACTTGCAGTACCTGAAATGCAAGATGACACTCTCTTAATGGACATACAATTACAACAAAGCTAAGATCAAGATTATGAAGAAAGAGAACCAAAGCAGGCAAAGCCTACACGGCAACACGATCGGGAGTGAAGGCTCCGGTGGCCGCCTTGTACTCGAAGCGGCAAAAGTAGTCCTCGGCGCCGACATTCTCCAGCTTGGTGTAGTTCTTGAAGGAGTGGACGATGCACTTGCCCTCGATGGTGTGCGCGCTCTGCATATCGTAGTGATCGGAGAGGAACAGCTCCTTGGCGCCGTGGAACTGTCGGCGGCCACCGATCGACTCCTCGGGGCGGTAGTACCACCGCACCCGCACCCGGACGTTGTTGCGGTGGTCCGCCTCGATCTTCTCCACCCGCGCCACGTACGGCGGCTTCTCCGACTCCGCCGGCCGCATCAGCACGCAGTCGCCCACTACGCCCCCCGACATTATAAAAAGCCAAAACAGAGAAATGGATCGAACAAGGACGCGATTAGCACACAAATCTGGAGAATACCTTTGACGACCTTGTTGGTGCCTTTGATGGTGTAGGAATCGAGGTCCTTCTTACCGGGCTTGGTCTTGGCCATCAGCTGAAACCTCTTGTGTGATATCAAATCGAACAACTTGCTGTCTCCTGCGTCGATGATGGGGAAGGATAGCTTTTGGATCTCCTACTTTGGTGGTGGGTGTAGAGAGAGAAGATGGGAACGATGGGGCAATGGAAACCCTAAAGTGACGAGGGAGGAAAGAGAAAATAGTGTGCGGTTTCGCCCGGACAAACTGAAGTTGGCCTCCGTGAGAGTATCTGTTCTGGTAATAATATATATATATATATATATATATATATATATATGAGATTACAATCTATATTTACAATTTCATATTAATAATTTTTAATATTATTAACTATGTATATATATATATCAACAATTTATAACTTAATTCTAATAAAATCTTCTTACTCCTTATCTATATTTTTTCTCTCTTTTCTTTCTCTCAATAAGATGACACAAAATAATAATAAAATAATAAAATGAAATAATATGAAGATCGAAGAGGAGCCAAAGAAAGTCAACGACAGCAGCATGTGCGGCGGAAAAAATAAAAGAGAAAAATAAAATAAAAATAGAATGACTATAAATAATAAAATATTAATTTATTAAAAAATTATAAATAATGAGAAAGTTTTGAATAATAAGAAAAATACTCTCTAATAATAAGTTGTTCATAAATAATACTTTAAATTCATAAATTATTGAAACAATCTCTTCTCCACTATTATCTAGAGAAAGGAAAGGAAAATGATAGATACCCACTTGTTATCACTTATCGTCGTTCGTTATCCATGAGAGAATGATAGGGTGCGAAAGGAAGAAAAAGATTGTGTTTAATATGCACTCCAGGTAGAACAATCATAATTTTTCAAATCTAAAATTACCTCCTCAACTTAGAAAAGAAAATAATGGTGATGCTATTTATTATAGATTCTATTTCTAGCAAGATTACATGACATTATAGCGAATATGACAACTCCTTGCATTATCCCTACTTATACCATTCATCTCTTCAAGCCCAAAGTGGTATCTCCAACCTCCATATTGTTTTTTCTTTTAATGCTTTGGGCTCATAAGTTTAATACGTATATTTCACTCATGAAATAACATCTGGTAAGCTCTTGTTGATGACTTGCATACCAGAGTTATATCTTCAAGAAACAGAGTAGGTCACCACATTAGGAACTGATCCTGCAATATTGGTGTTCTGAAGGTTTTATTACCACCACAGTTGAGGAATCTTAGCATGCAGGAATAGTAAATGACATTTCATGTATTCCACTTCAGGCTGAAAGGATCAATATTTTATTTTGTAGGGAAACACAAACCAATACCAACTCATAGTTTGCAGTATATACAAGATCCTGCTTGTTCAACAGAAGTGCTGATGGCTTCTGTTGCAGCGAAAAGAGTAGGGTGGAGTGTGTAATTTGAGGGGACCAAATAACCTGGTTCATGGGATACAACAAAGAAGTGTATTATAAATTCTGCAAGATATTGGATTCTAGCAAACCAGTCCTGTCTCAATCTCCTCATGGGAGATTCATTTCTCGGCAAAAGGTCTTCATGATATCTCCCAGCCAGAGTAGTGAGAAGAAACTTGAGAGTAATTATCTCCATAATCTACCTTCTACCAAATTCCGTATATATCAATTCCCTCACACATCATATACAGATTCCTGAATTTATAAGAACACAGGAAACCATTAGTAATCATTCAACAATGAAGTCAAAGGAAAAACGATATTGAAGAAATGGATTATGATCGTAAGCTGATGTGAAAATTTCGTACCTGACTAAAAGCACATGTCTGAACTTGCATACATACTCATGCAGAAAATACAAGAAGAATTTTACGAACGAAAGGGTGATAGCTAACATCTACCTAATATCCTGTGATGCCAATTTTGCTACTTGAGTTGATATGCATGGGTAATTGCATTCTCACGAGTCGCACTCTTTAGCATTTTAATTGGAGTAGCTTCTGGACTCGCGCTTGACTGAGGAATAATCTCTGCTAATGGATTGACAACAAGTCCACCTTGGACTCCGAGCCTCCGCTTATCCCACTTGTGGGAACCTCTAGTTTCCATCTCAGCTAGGTTCTGTACTTCTGAAGTGAACCTAGAGGAGCTTCTGCCTTCGGTCCTCCTCCAAAATTTTGCGCTTAAGAATTCAGCACCGGGTAATCTGCAGCATGTATTTGCTGCAGAGTCATTATTTGCAATCCTTCCTGCAGATAATGCCAAATTACGGGAAATCTCATCCAGTGCCATCTCGAGGCCATGGACTCTTGTTTCCAGAGAATGGAGTCCATTTTGGGAGTGGCCAATGAATTTCTGCAAGATGAAAACATCATTTAGAATTGCTATCTTAGAAAAAATGGAATTCCTCGATTGCAGAAGAACAATAAATATGCCAAAAGTAGCATAAAACACAACAGACAGTGGTAAGCAAAAATACAGGATATCTTTAAGCGCCAAGGACTAAAAATGAAGCAAGCAAAACATGGCAGATGAAGAATGAAAGCTGAATGCCTACTCAACCTTCTGTAGATATTTATCATACTCAACACTGGCAAGTATAATCTTCACCATGATGCCATCATTCTAGTGTTACAGCCATGAGTGACAACAAACTCAGCCCTACGCTGGTACAAATTCATGGCTTTTAACCTCTTATCAGTGTATATCATCAGTCAGCTATGACCTACATTAAATAAAACTGTATTGGTAGTTTTCTATTTCTTATCAGCTTCATAATATAATACCATCTATTCTGCTATATTTTCTCATCCAGACATCGACCAATAAAAAACATCTACAGTCATGATTTATCTTGTTACTTGTAAGAAATACTGGTGAAATGTTTAACTGCAAGGAGAGAAATTGGTTGATTACCCTAGTTATTATTTTTTTCTTTCTTGAAATGTTTAATGCAAGTCTTTCATAGGGTTATTATTCAAAAGAATTTTAAGTAGGTAGAGGGAAAATTGGATAAAATAGAAATCGAGGAAATCAAAGCGATAAATGTAACTGCAACAAATTACATATTTAAAGAAACGTCGTCTTTGGTTGGAGTATATATTAAGATATAAATTATTTTACCCCTTTGGAGGATTATTTTGACCCAGACTTTCCAAAATGAACTCGCTTTATTGAATTAAAATAGCCAGCCTAGCTTCGCAGCATTTGACAGATTAAATTAAAAGTCTTAAACCCAAATACAAGCTTAGCCAAAAAGATGAAGAGACTACATGGATGAGGAAGATCTGCATGCTTATACTTTAGACCACAAGCATAAGATATCACATTGAGTACCAAAACTCGATTTGAAAAACCTGCCTCTTAGTATTTTTTAACACATCTTAATCTCCAATCATCTTATTATGTATTTGTTTAACTAAGATAATGGTGCTCCAAGATTTAAATGTGATCCTTAAATTGATTAGCCAACAGACCACTTGATTCATCATAGCTAAGGCAAATCTTGAATGTGATTGGTCCTAAGCTAAGGTTAACAAATTGTAGAGTTAAAATTGTGTACCTTTATCATACTAGCCCTACTTTTCAGTAAACTGTTCTGATCACAACAAAATACTAAATCCAGATGATGCTTTTTCTAGATCATGAATTTGACTCTTTATCAATATATTGTTCATAAAAAAATAACGCATGCTCTTGAATTTCTTTAAATTCATTTAGCACCAGGCAATAGGGAAAATTTATAGATTGTGACAAAATAGATTGTAACCTTAACATAAATCTGCTTTCTTATATATCACATGCAAACTCCAAATAATTCTGCTAACTTCAGTCGTCATGAAACTGGCAGTTTTTACAGTAAAGATTAACTTGCAGCTTAATGTATGAACATCTAAAACATTGACAAAGAGTTTATGAATCTGAACCTATGCTTTTTTAGGAGTTTCCTGCAAAACCTGTATTGAGTAGTAGAACTAAGCTAGATAATAAAGTCATTCTACATGACTACAGAGTTTATAAGAACCCTTAAATAGCTTATTTGGACTTGGAGCAACCAGACTCCATTGAGTTTGTTCAATGATGATAAATCCCTACTCTTCATGTAAAATCAAATAAACACTACCCACCGATGATTAGTTCATCTGTGATATTTGTGAATAGAGTTCCTTTATGTTAGGAAAAAGTCCATCTGTCGGAAAGATTTCTAACCAACTGTTTCAGGCATCAAGGTTCTTGAACACCATTAATTGTCAAGTTCTCTTACGACACCACAGAATACACCCTTTTCAATTTTGTTTCCATTATGAAGTGGTGCACGTCTTTGGAAATACATGTTTCTGAAAATTCACACTGATGATGCATACCTTCGGTAGCCAGAAAATTTACAAGTTCACAATAAAGCCACATCAAAACTTTTTTGGAATCCTGGCATGCTGAAACTTAGTTAAAAAAATGTCGTGTGTCTGTATGTGCCGTATATGTGCATCTATGTATATGTACACGTGTATGACATGTTAGATTAAGATGGGACTGCTTTGAGTGGCCAACAAAAGGCGATGCCACAATGAATTAGATAATGAATTTTTTGACAAATTATTCACAACATTCTTATGTTATTGATATTTTACAAGAAATAATAGTATTTGAAATGTGTGATTCATGTTTATCAAGAGAAGTGATGTTAATAATACAACTAGGCATCAAAAGGAAAGAAAATCAATCAGTCACATATTTTGACTGCTACCCATTTTATCTTCACCAAGAACAGACCACTTGAATGCACAACAATAGAGCACACATATTTAAGTTCTGAATAATGGGGTTTTACTTAAATACCAGAAAGGCAAACCTATGCTGCTAATCGTACTCATTGGAGTATACATGGACATGCAAACTGATAAACTCGCAGCAACAACACTCAGACTAACAAATATAAGAAGACATCCTAATTGAGAGGAAAACGATTTCGCATATGAAAGTGAGCTACCTGGAGAAGTTCTAATAGATTGGACTGTTGGTTCTCAATTTGAACCAACTGCATCCGAATCAAAGATAGATCACTATCCTTGTGGCCGGCATTTAGTTCATCATCTTTAGTGTTAGCCCCCATGGTTGATTCCAAGCTCCCAGTCTCCTGAAGTGGAACCATACGTGATGCTGATTTTAACCCTGCTAACTTATTCCCCGTGTCCTCATGGTTCCTGTCAAACAGCATCCGCCGTGTTTCTAACCTGGATCTGACATTGCCCTCTGATCCTCCATGTTCGCGAATGTTATGAAGCTTTTCCTCGTTCACAACTTCTCCTGGAGCACCGGCAATAGAGATTTCCACCCTCCAATTAGAGGGCCTTCGTTCATCCTTGTGGAACAAAGGTGGAGACAATTTCTTGTTCCTGATTGAAGGAACATTCTTTCTCGATGTTGGGATCGGTAAGGCAGCAGGCGGAGGTGACCTGCTCGAAGAGAATCTTTTTGCAGACGGTATTGAACCAGGGCCGAGAGAAGCAGCTGGAATTGGAAGCACACAACCAATGATTAAAAACCTCTGTTTGGGATTTCGCATAGACCGGATTGAAGCAATATCAACAAAAAAGGTTGAAAATTTTGGCCTTGAATTGATCTATAAAAGAGACAAGGGGCCGATTCATCACCTTTGGGAGAAGGTTTGGGCTGCGACTGAGCACTGAGATTGCTTTCAGGGACTTCAGGAATATCCTTCCAAACATCCAGCATCCGAGTCATTGAATCTCTAACAATTTTCACCTGCATTTCAAGAATCGATCATAATTTAGGTGAATCAAGAGAGACACAAAGCACCAAATTTAGCAGCAGTCTCAGACGAGTGATCTTTGCGCCCGACCTTATCGAACTTCCTCGATTCGAACGAAGAGAGGCAGGACGACCTGAATCCGGTCAACAGATCCTTCTCTCTGATGGCAAGAACGGAGAGTGACTCGGCGGCCGCCTTCCTCGAGGCCCAGTCGTCGCATGCGAGGGACTCCACGAGACAGGGGACGAGCAGCGCGAGGAGAGGGGCCGTCCCGGCGCCACCGGCGCCGGCGGCGCTGCCTAGAAGGGATAGCAGGGATGACTTAGCCTTAAACGCGTTGCTCCTTAGGAGCTTCAATAGACGGGGGAGGAGCCGCTGGAGGTGGTAGGCGAGATCGGGGTCCAAGGCGGTGGCCGCGGCGGTGTCGATGGCGGCGGCGAGGGAGAGGGCAGCGGCGATCTGAGCGCACTGGTCCTGCTCGTGAAGGAGGGCGTCAGTGAGGGGGCGGAGGAGGACGGCGACGAGGGCGGGCGGGTGTGCGGCGGCCATGGAGCGGACGGCGTCGACGCAGGCGGCGCGGACGGAGGAGTCCGGGTCGCGAAGCCGCCGGAGGGCGGCGGCTAGCATGCGGGGGAGGTGGGGAGCGACGGCGGCGGGAGGGTGGGAGTGGGAAAGGAGTGACAGTAGGCGGAGGGAGTGACGCCGGAGCGGCGTCTTGTCGGTCGGCCGCGCGTCGGCGATGGCGGAGAGGAATGGCGGGAAGGCGTCGGCGGTGAGCTCCCTCGCTATGGCGTCGAGCTCGGTGGCGGCCATGGCCTCCGTGTCGCGGTCCGACAGCTTCATCATGCAGCGGTTGACACGCTGCCTCACCCCCTCCTCATTGCTGCCACCCTGCTGCTGTTGCAGAGCTTTGGAAGCCATTCTCGAACTTCTGCGGCCGCCTGTGTTGTCTGTTCTCGATAGCTTTTGGCTCTATGGATATATACCAACGAAATGCTCCTCTTCACATTGTTGCCTTGTGCAATGCATGATGGTATGATGATGATGCAGGAAGGAGAAAGAGTAAGAAGGAAGAGTCTTGCATTGCTAGGGGGTTGAGGGAGTGGGAAAAGAGAGGAGGGTGAGTTAGGAAGCTGTGGGGATAGAGAGAGAGAGAGAGAGGTCTGGTTGAACTACTAGAGAGCAGAAAAGGGGATGGTGGTTGAGAGGGTGGGGAATGGCGAGATTTATTGAGCAAGGAAGAAGAACTACCTGTATGATGAATGGAGAGGAACAGATCTCAGCTGTCTAAAGCCACTGTTGTGTTCTTTTTTTCCCCACCTTTCTGTATCTTTTAATTACTTGTTTAATCCTCCTGGATCTGCGTCAACTTACTGCGAGTCCATTAGTGCATTGCATGCAATGGAGGGAGCACATGTGAGGCATGTGATGAGGGAGTTTAATCCGAATCTAAGGGCCTCCAACAAGACCTTCTTCGTAGAATATATTGCCCTCTTCTCTATGGAACGGACGGCGGCCATGGATTGCACTGGTAGTTCTATTAGTTAGATAACCACATTATGTGTCGTTGACCAGCAGAGAAGTGGAAGCAAGCACACATGATAACCACATGGATTGGATTGCATGAATCTTATTTACCTAACAGTCCCGAAGACTCTCAGGAAAGTTCGTTTACCGGTGAACCAACGGTCATTACATGCGAAGCAAAGCAAATCAAATCCTATCGAAGCATTAATCCCCATGAAATCCATCAGAGAAGAGCGATACGGCTACGGTTGGTGAGGCTGCCCGTGGGACGAAGAAACCAAACCAAGCAGGCAAAAGTAGGAGACTTGAATTCAACGGGGACGGCGGACTTTTGTTGCTTTCCCCTACCGTGTCCCGACCGACGCATCTGCCCTTCCTCTCACCCCCACACCTCCGTTTCACCTGCTTCCAAATCCAGAGATACCAAATTACCCTTGTGCAGTCCCTTTCTGTGTCGCCACCCCTGCATGCCCACCACGGACTCATATGTGCCTACTCTTCCGTCTGCACCGCCTCAGCTTCGCCATGAATGCAGAAGCTCCAAAGACTTCACTGCCAAATTTATCGTCCGAGGGTCGATCGGATAAATGCCGAGACACGAAATGAAGAGGCTATACGGCGTAACCGAGAGGCTAAATGTGGCAGATTCCACGGCGTCTTGCCTGTGAATCTATTTATGGTGGAGTAATGGCAGCAGGTGCATGCCCAGTCGTTAATCCTCTATCTTAATGAGACCGTCCAGAGTTGGTCCAGGGGTAAAGAGATGTATCCCCACATCGCTCGCTACGCAACAATGCAAGCACGAGATCATGTGATGGATCTTAGAGTGGCTTTGGAGGAATGGAACATTACAAGATAGTACACAACGATGCACCCATCCTTTGACGCTGATGTATTGATCGAGTATAGATTTCATTATGAACAGTATACGGGATTACGCTGCGACAGCTATAACATCATTCTCCAACAATATGTTTCCATAATTGAGAGCGAGCTTAGGATTCTTTCTTTCACGAGGAAGCTGCTGCAGCCGAGCTCTGTAACACAAGTACACATGAAATAATTGGACATGAATATAATAGATTATTAAAAAAAAATGATGAGAAAAGATAATCCACTTACGAGTAAAACAACTACAGTGGATGATTGAGATTTTAGGTGAGAGAGATTGATGATTCTGAATGGGAAATCCATATCAGCCGGTGTCTTTCTCATTCATCAGGACATATCAACCCTAAAGAACGATTTGTCAGGTGAGGTAGGTTATCAAAGCTCAAAAAGTTATTTATATTATTTCCATTTTTGAGGTAGAAGAACCTCGAAGACAACCCTCATGCTGGGGACATTCTTTCCTTCTCCTTTATGGGGTGTCTCCATCTTTTCACCGAGATGCTTCAGCCCTTTGTCCTTCCATACCTGTATTTTAAATTATAATTTTTTTGTATTTTAATTTGTAATAATGGTTTACCCTCCATGAGAGGGACTAAAGAGAGAGGGAGATGGAAGAAAGAGAGGAGAAGAAAAGAGACTCGTGCTTGCTTAAGAGATGCATCGACTCAATTATAATCTGTCTTTGTTGCTATTATCCTTGTTGGTCAACTGCTGTTGAGTGGGCTGATCGGTCAATGGTTCTTGAAGTAGATAACCTCATCTGATGGTTGGTGTTCTATCATATCATATCTTAATTTAGCTCACTTGCAATGTGAGGATTTCTCAATAGAGGAGTTCTTCTTTTCCTTTTGCTAAAACGATGTCAAAGCTTGATGCATACTTTTCTCGATTCCGGTAGTTGAGTTGCTCATGATCAAGAGATGAAAAATCAACTTCTAGTGGGAAGCAAATGTATAAGAGAATAATTCTCTTATATTTATGTGGAATAAATTAGCCTCCAAAAAGTTTTTCTCCTCGATTGATTAATGGTGACATTTTCTCAGCCAAAACTCATCTTTATTTCTATGTCATCAAAATTTCATCTTGATTTATATATAAAAAAGGCACAGCTTAATTGACGAAAAAGATAAGCTTTACGCCGACCATTCATCTCACCCAAACCTACCGACATCCTACCTTCGCTAAAGCTGATGCATCATGTTTAGCTTTCATGCTATTGAGATTTGACCTTTTGCATCTCGAGCTCCTCGCCATCCTGTGAACTTAGCTGCGAACGGAAGCCACACACTGTACTGCCTGCATCTCTCAGTCACTGATGTTATAGGCTTGACAATTAGATGAAGGAATCAGAAACCAAGAAACAATTAGATAAACTAGTTTACGGGTCCAAAGCAATCATCGATCGATTCGTTGGGTAAATGATCTGCGACGCATGAAGAAGCCAAAACACAAGACGACTTGGGATAGATGAATACGGTGGTGCTACCGCTGCTCGACGAGCAACAAAACATGATAAGCTTCTAACACAGACACAGCAATAGAAAGTCGAGCCCTTATGATCACTCGCATGCATCCAACGATGAACAGTGAGTCGAGTTCTACGAACAACGAATTAATGTGTCGGCATGGCATGTGACAGACTCCACATGCACCTACCAATGGACTGATGGAGAATGTCTCGGAACTGCTCCCACATGCATCTTCTTAGGTCTCTGTCGAACAAGAGGACGACAGTGTGGGCATGATAGCAGCTGCAGGCACCTCTGCATCCGAACCTGAAGATGGATGGATATACATTGCTGAATCTAACATGCATCTGGCAGCACTAGTATATTCTCGTAGATGAATAATCTACCTACATTATACGCACGAACAGTATAATCCAGCATGAAGATGGAGACGGCTGTGGAGCAGTGAACATAGCGGCTCATGACATGTCGGCGGGATGATGGACCGGGCAACCATGATGCCAAGCGGTAGGTGATGACCATGGTACTAGTAATACAAGGGATCTCTCAATAATATTACTCACATGGAGTGTGGGGGGCAATCATATGGGGTTCCCATGTGCTATTATTATATTATATGGTCCCTATTCATTACATGTTGTTATCGCTACTATTATTGCTCTCATGCATCATTAGCAAAAGTTTGTTCGCTAGTGTGGTTGATCATAAAAATATCATTTTTCTTGCTATTTAGGTGCCATCCACATGTGACTCTTTAGATACAAAAGAACCATACTTCATAATAGCTGACTTGCTTTTGTTAGTTTGGCGGGAAAATCAAGTTTGTTATCTCCTATTGCAACTATAAATAAGGGTTTGTTAGATGCACCGTAAGAAAAACCTAATTATTTACTCTGAGTTTAATTTCTATCAAGTCCATATTTAGTTAAAATAGTTTGGGTTTGGGCTTTTCTTAATTTAGGTGCCATCCACATGTGACTCTTTAGACACAAAAGAAGAACCATACTTCGCTGACTTGCTTTTGTTAGTTTGGCGAGTCCCACGTAGTCCCGTATCGAAAAAATCAAATTTGTTATCTCCTATTACAACTATAAATAAGGATTTGTCAGATGCACCGTAAGAAAAATCTAATTGTTTGCTTTGAGTTTAATTTCTATTAAGTCCATACTTAGTTAAAATAGTTTGGGTTTGGACTTTTCTTTTTTAGTAATTTCAGGTGTTTTATGACTTAGGAATATTTTCCTAAGGTATTTTGTAATTGTCCAAAGTCCATACTTAGTTAAAATAGTTTGGGTTTGGACTTTTCTTTTTTAGTAATTTCAGGTGTTTTATGACTTAGGAATATTTTCCTAAGGTATTTTGTAATTGTCCATTTTATAGTAGAGTTTTGCTCCTCCTCCGTCCGTGGACGTAGGTCAATTGACCGAACCACGTAAATCTAATATTATTGTCTCTTTTATTTTTTTTTATTTTATTATTTTTATTGGGTTGTCAAATTACCTTTTGGTAAATTTTCTGGGACCAACTCTAACAGCTTTTCCTGTACAATAAATTATAGTTTAAAACCCAAAATTTAGTAAAAATAATTTTAGTTTTCGTAAAAAGCTATAATAATGAAAACATCCTATTAAGGTAATCTCATGTCCATATTATTTGGTTTTGTTGTTAGATTTATAGAAAGAAGATAATAAGATCACATCAGTACCAAATCCTCACTGACCCCGTCATTGATTCATGTGTTTTGGGTAGGTCTAATTAATTTATAGTCGCCTTCATCCGAAAGCAAAAGTCAATTACCCTTTTTGTCCATCGACTGTAGTCCTCCTCACAATGTGTTGGGTAGCAACGTTGATTTCTTCACCCACAGATGGGTCGTCGATATCTACCAAAAATATAAATGCATTCTTTGACTATTTAACACGATCAGTGTGTTGGAAAATGACATGCCAAAATTATAGTGGAGTCATTAATCGGGTCTCGATCGAGAAACATACATGCATGAAACCAACAAGTCTCTTCCACTCGATTTCATGGCATAATTTACCACACGTAACCTGCAATTTCAGTGTGATGCAAGACCAGCTAATGTGTATCCATCGAATGAAGATATCGAGATTTCGACTTGTCTCGAGATAATGATTGTGTCTTACATTTTAAAACAATGCTCATCTCTTACGCAATTTCTATATTTGTTTAGTCCTCTACTCATAATTCAATTTATTCGTATCATATGAATTCTACACTAGATTGTGATTCGTGTTTAATTTATTTATAATTATTCATGATTTTGTCGAAAAAATTTCTTTTGAATTTTGTAATCTCATAAATATCCTTTACATCATTCATTGCCTTGTATTGACTATTGGGATCTCCATATATATCATGATCGACAACTTAAACAATTGAGAAGGAGACGACCATGATAGAGTTTTTCCTCTCTCCTCCCCCACATGGCCTACTATGTCACGTGTCACCCATGAAAACCCACTTGTGCTCTGCCCCCTTAGGCACCATTATCACTTTCGTCGTTGAAGACCTCTGCCCCACGATTATCGCTAAGCACCTCCCCGCCATATCCACCATAGCCCTCATGTCCTTCCTCTTACCTACTAGTGCCACTCACAACCTCACCCAATCGACTAGTGACAATAGGCTGTACTCTATTTGTCCAGGCAACGTGGAGGATAGATTGTTATTCTCATTATCTTCGACGAAAGCAGCAAACAAAAGCGAGCGAGCAAATACAATGGAGAATGAGTGAGCATCAATGCCTCCACGCTTGATTCCAAACGTGCTAAGGCTAAGAATGATCAATGGTGGATACTAAGAAGGAGAAGAAGCATCTTGCTATCCCCCTTGCCTAATTTACAATTAGTGAGATGAAGGCAACACGAATTCGTGGTAGGGTAGAGATAGCCACATCGATGTCATGGGGGACGATAAGGGATATTTATGGGATTACAATAAATATGGTGCGCCATGTGGGTGGAGAGTACGCAATAGGGCGAAAATGAAGGGCAACGAAGAGGGACATTTGAGGGATTACAAGAAATAAAGGGCACCATTTGGGAAAAAATAAAAATAGGGATACCTTCCAATAAATGAGATTATTATTTATAATCCCTTTTTGTTATTTACAACCTCATCTTAAGGATTTTAAATATTCATAAATTATCCCTTTGTAAATAAATGTATATGCCCTCAATTTATAATTAATTCTAATAAAATATTTTCAATCCTAGTCTACAATCTTTTTCTTTTTTTAATTCTTTTTTTCTCTTTCTCCTCTTTATTATTAGAGGTGACGTAAAATGATAAAAAAAAGATAGATGATGAAATGAGATGAACTTATGATGGAAGAGGAGGTGAGAAATAGTTTTTGATGTTTATTATAATGATTTAATAGCATTCTGTAGTAGCCCAAAAGATATAATCTTCTCGGACAATTGTATTAACCTAAAAGATATTATGTTTTGAGCCTTTACAAATTACACAGTAGGGTGTCACAAGGTGCACGGGTGGTGGAAGCTATCAGAGAGGGGAAAAAAAGAAAAGGAGAAAGCTAAAAATAAAATTAGAGGGGCTGTAAATAGTAAAATATTATTTTTATTAATTTTTAAAGAGATTATAAATATTAATAGGATTGTTAATAGTAAAAAAGAGGTCAAAATTAGCAACCTCCTTTGGGAAAACTTCAAAAAAAAATTTAAGAAAATAAATATAATTTTCATCTAATATCTTAAAATTCACAACCCATAACCAACACTATGTTGTAGTGAGGTTTTCATCACTATTGTATGGTTTCTTTGATCTATTATTCCATTAGAGTTGGATTCCAACTAATACTAATGGAAGTGATTTACAATATATTTCGACGAAGAGGGCTAAAAAAGAAAATATAAATTTTGAAGTGGATTTTGCATTGTGTGTTAATCTCATTAAGAAATTTAATATAGCATCGTTCAAAACTATTTTAACATGAAATGAATTTTTTCTCTTGAATTGGATTTGAGTAAAGGATTCCAGTTGAATACAAACTTAAGTTGCTGGATGCCCTCAACTCAGTGCTGCCCAATGCTTGGTCAAGTTCGACCTGAAGCTAACTTTATATCGACTCAGGGTTCTAATTGGACCATACCTACTTTAGGTCGAATAAGTCGATCGGAGTAGACTGAGCCCAACTCAGATCGATTTGCATTAGTGATCAACTTGAATTAGTAACCTTGATTAGCCTAGAGTGACCCAATGGCTAAAATGGCCCAACGATTATGTGGCTTAACATGACTCAACTTATTACTTGATGCTTATGTCCCAGTATTTATGGCTTTTCATTGTTCTAGTGCTATCAACCCAACGTTGCCTAGCTCGATCCGATGCCCATGACCTAGAGCGATCAAACTTGAACCCGATCGGGTCTAATCGGTTCAAGTCGGTTCAGAGGATTCTCTAATTAATTTAGGTCGATTCAAGCAAGGTTGAGATGATTTCTGATCGATCATAGTTGGATTTGAATGTTTTGATTTCGGTTCAAGTTAGACTTAGATGATTCTAAATCATTTAAAACTCATTCAACTCGAATTAGACTAATTTAGCTCTCCTTGGGCGCTAGTGGGCTCGGTACCATTCTTTTTTTAAAATTTGATGAATTTTAAAAAATTAATTAAATGCTATATAATAAAGTTTGTGATTGACTTATCATCGATCAAGGTTAATATTATAATATATTTTTTATTCCATGAAGAGCGAAAGTAGATATGGATCCATCATTAAACCAGGTCACGCATGTAACATATAAAGCATGGTCTTTTATTTTTGACATATATATAAATATTATACATGGATAGAAGACACTACCAATGAATGAATGATTGTGATAGATACATATGTATACATTTGTTACCCTGCCAAGGTCAGATAGATCAATATTAGTATAGTAATTTTCTTTAAATATTAATAAATTATCACACGTGATGGTTAAACTATTCATTAAGATATTAATAGTTAAAATATTAATAGTTGGGAGGAGTCTCCTCAGTATGTTTTCTTTCAGTAAGAAAATATAGAGTATATCGTATAGACGTATAGATTATAGAGAATGTCTCTTTATCCATTAATAAAATAAAAGTGGATGTTTGACCTTTACGATTATATGTTATGTGGATGTCATTTGATAATTTTGTGTGTGCTTAAGCTATATTGTATGAGACCAATGCACAATGATTTCATTTATTGCATAAAGATTGCTTTCATGAAATAATTTGGAATGATAATTGAGTTCTTACTTTGATTTTCATGAATAATTGGTTTATGTAATTTTATGATTATTCATGGCATAAGAAATTTAAATATAAAATAATTAAATATATTTCCCTCATATCGAAGCTTGCCTTTATGATTTTTAGATCATCGGGAGATTCCTACTTAGTATATTGTTGAAATATTTTATTTACTCATTTTTGCACATAGTAAAATAGGAGTTAGGTTCTAGAGCTTGCCTATAAAGGAAAAGGAAAAATGTTCTTTGTATGTGACACTTGCTTCAACATGCAAAACAGGACGAATTCCTATATAAAAAAAATTCTATTTTTTTTTAAAATTCGATTAGCATCTCAAGTTTTGAAAATTCCTGCACAATACTCTTTTTTTTTTTTAAATGATCATATTACTCATATTAACCATCGTCTTACCCAACATCATCGTCGTCCTCGTTGGATATCGTGATTCTCGTTAGACTCACCCCTATAGTCGTAAGCCCCGCTAGTCCTCGTTGAACCTACCTTTACTGCTTTGCTCTGATTGTTCTCACTCACGGCACAAGTGATCGTTGGCTCGAGTTGCCATATCTCCCCCTCCCCTTAGCCTCGCTGGACTCCCTATCTCCGCAGCTATAGCCCCCTCCTTCCTCGCTCGTAGCCCCCTTTGCTTGTGCCTCCATTGCTGGCCATTTATACCACAGGCAAGAATGGCTAGGGTGAGACACATAGGGGCAAGTCTAGTAAGACAAAAGGAATGAGAGTTAGGGCAATGAGGGATAGTGATCGCTTGTGCTACATGTAAGAACAATGAGAACGAGACATAAAAGCAAGAGTGGGTTCAACGAGGGCTAGTGGGGTCCGTCGAAATAGGGGCGATGTAAGGTGAGAGTAGTGAAGTAGAGTGAAAGCGACGATTGGTTTGATAGAAACATGGGTAAAATGATCTTTTCACGCAAGAAATGGCACTATCTGAAAATTTATCAAAACTATGGACTTTTTTTTAGAATTCGCCTTACAAAATATGAAATTATTTATTTTTCCAATAGTACTTTTTTTTTTCTTTCTCCAATATCATAATCTATTTAAAGCCTATACCCTCCTCGATCAAACGCTTCCTTCTACTACGCATATCACTCGAAGTCCTAAATCAATAGGATGTCCGCCGGTTGCGACACTTCCAGGAGATCGACATTCTCGTCTCCTTCGGAAGCGATCGCGATGGCCATCATGACCATGTCGGCCGTCGCCATGGCCATTGGTACTTGGGTGTTGCTGTGGAGCTCGATCGATCGTGAGACAGAGGGAACCAAGATGCAGATCCTAGCGGTAACATCACTGGTTTGGGTTGTCATATCCATGCTCATGTTGCTTGCTGTTGTTGTTATGCTCGTCTACGACTCTTGTCTGGCATTCGAATCGTTGGCAATGGTTCGTCGACGTCCGAGAGATAGAGCAGCGAATGATGAGAAAGCTATCGCCCTTGACATCTGAGAGGAGAGGAGGAGACGGTGGTAACATTACTATCTCAAGTGAAACAAACATGCATCCAAATATTAGATTTTTCTTTCTTTTTTTCCACACTTGAAAGTTAAACTTTTTCACTTGTTGTATCATAAATAAATACATCTGTTATATACAAAAAGATTTGGTGATTGAGCAAAATGTAGCATTTTCTTCATGTAATATATGAAGAAAATTCTAACCAAAGGAGTATATGATTTGAGCTCATGACCTTGCGATGAAGTATCAAAGTCTTTTACTAGCTAAACTAGCTGACACATTAAAAAATACATTAGATGATGTTTCGAACTATCAATAGTTAATTATGATCATAAATTATGAACCCTAAAAAAATGTTATTATTTAAGTTATGATTCTAAGCCCTATCACAATTGATTTTGATCCATTTCCAATAACAATGTCCCATTTAACATGAATAGGTTGCTAGGCATATCTCCACTCCCCCTTAAATTCGACGAGTTTAGGGAGATGTGCGAGTAAGAAATAGTTTGATAAAATGGATCGTTAACTTAAGGACGAATATGATTAAAATTGCAAAACAATATAAATGAACTAACCATTTCGCAATTAAAACAAGAAAAACTAACACATTTTTCGAAAGAAACACACATATAATTCGATATAATGGCAATTAGGAAAATAACTAATTACAACCATCAAGAGTCGATTTTACAAAATTAGGAAAATAATTACAACCGTGAAGAATTATTGTCTTAAATTAAAATGTTAACTTAAATCATATATTTAACAAAAAAATAGAATTCCAATCAAAGATCCTAATCCTAGTCAAAGTTCCCTTACCACCGGACCTAATTACCATTTTATGTGCTACTAGGATTTCTCTTGTCCAAATTTATAGTTTTGTGGAGCCCATTGAAAATTATCATTATGCTAAGGTATCTAGATTATTTAGCATAATATTAAATAAGTGATAAGTCGAGTCCACATATAAACGTGTTGTATGCCATTTAATATAATAAAAATTATTTATTGTAGCATGATGATGTCATTTGAATTTAATGCACATATTACGATATTTTGTGGCCAATGCTATTAACACATCGATCTTTAGATTAGAAATCATTATGAACAAAATTGATAATAATAATAATAATAATTAATAGGTTAATTGTCATGAGCCGACTTGATAGGTTAATTAACTCTTTAGTTTCATTAAGTCTAAATCACTAATCCAAAATATTTAAATTTAAATTAAAAATAATATGCTCATCAAGCTCTTGTAAGTTAATGCTAATCTTTATTTACTTGTGTGATTCAATCTCCAAACCACTAGCATTTTAATGTCATAATGTAACAGATTCATTGATCTAATTTTGAGCTCTGATGAGCATAGCATAGGTTGTAGTAAGCTTTAGAGTTAATAAAATTTTCTTTTGGAAAGAAAAGAGAAAGTTGGTTTCACATTAAAAACAATGAAGTGCTCGAAACTGTAGAACAAATTTACATGCTCATCCACAATGCTCCAACAACAATGCAGTCAACCTTGAGAAGCACAGGCTTGTAAGTATTATTTCTTTCCTAGTAGTTCCTTAATAACCCTGATCTATATATAAAGTATTTATAACTATAGTTTCTAAAAATCAAATAAAAGTAAAGTTAATGTAAACACATATGAAACTACAATAGTATATTCTTAGTCAAGATTATAAAAAACTGCGACTAATATACTATACTGTGGTGCAAAGTCAATTTGTTGAAGGATCCTTGGAGCAAATGTAGAGGCCAAGAGGGTGTGTACCTGCGTCAACTAAAGTTCACTACATGGTAATGAAGAAGACATGAAGGAGCAAACGAACATCCATAGAGTTCGAAGGATTTTTATCATTGTTTGTTCTTGCCAACCAATGCATGAATTGAATAGTTTTAACTCACTTTGTTTGCGCAATAGGAATGGGTATGAATCAAACATTTTGAATGCTTTAGTTTAATTTATTGATCAACTTGTAAGTGATTTGTTGATTGTGAGCTAACTAATGATAATAACAATAGGTTTATTGCTGATTTTGATAAGTATCTATAATTTTTTTTAAAGGTATATCGAATTTGAGAATCAAATTCCTTAAGGATAGAAATGCAATCACCTTAACTTTTTTTCTTAACTAAAATATTTTTTTTTTATATTTTCGCTTATGATGAATTCTATTTCAGCAACTAATGCCTATTTCCTATTTTGAATATTCAAATAGGAATATAAATTAATTATTTTTTAAAAATTTAAAATAAAAATAAAAATTAATTCTTACCTTATTTGAAACCATTCTCAGCCTCTATATAAAATGGCTCAATTCCTATCTTTTTTATATCTTGATAAAATTTGAGCGAGGAATTAGTGGAGGCCATTAGCTCCAAGTAGGTTCTCCAATATTTTCTTTCATTTAAATACTAAAATATTTGATTCATATATATATATATATAATATATATATAATATATATATATATATATGCTTGGGTCTAAGCAATTCACGCTTTACCTCTCCCGATTTGACGGATCAATCTCCTCTTTTTTGCCTTGTTTGTTGGCTCCCTCGTCTTCCTCATGTGATAGTGGAGCGAAAATGTTTGCTCCTCTATTTAACTACACTTTCTCGACCTCTTCAAGATTTTCGCTATCGTCGGTTTCATCACCTCCAACATATATATCCTTAGCTTCTTCTCATGCCATAATGATAACAATTTTCTCTTCTCTAGTGTCACCCCCACCCTTACCCTCACTCACTCCCATTGTCATTTGCCCCCACACTCATCTACCTTTTTTTATGATAGGAACGATGGGGCATTAGCGGTACCTTGATAGTGGTGGAGGAGAGAAAGGTATGGTAGTGGATGAGAATGATAGCAACAAAGCAGAGGCTATCACACGAAAGAGACAAGGCCTCGCAGCGGGACAGAGGTCGAGGTCAACAAAAAAATAGGGCAAAGATAAGGCCTTAGCAACACCTTGATAGTAGCTGATAAGGATAAAAGAGATAAGGGGCGAAGGTGATCATAACGAAATGATAGGATAAAAGTGGTGGCCGATGAGTAGAGATCAAGGATAATATCATCTTTTAAAAAAAAACTCTATGAGAATGAACCAAAAAGGGGACGCTCTTTGTGAAGAAAACTTGGGGCTCTATGCTGAATTTGTTATAGATTAATTAGGAAAAACTTTATAGATTTAATTAGAGACAGTGTTTGGTCCAATTTAGGCAACACTGTCTGTGTTTGGGCATACGTCCTACAAGGACCAAATGCAACTTAGGTTAAACCATCGATCATGGCATACTAGACCCAACATGGGTCAAGTCCAAACTGACTTGCACTATGACCTAGAATGGCCTAGTGCCTGATTGAATAATCTCACTCTAGTTCAAGTTGGATTTAGATGATTTCTATTTGGTTCCAATAAATTTGGGTGATTCCAAGCTTTATCAAGCCAGATCAATTCAAACTAGGTCGGTTTAGCTCATGTTTATGCTAAGAGCGAAGAAGATGAAAACTAATTTGGCATTTTATCCTTTTTATGACTACAATTAGAATACAATGAATTTGTTGCATATTAATGTAATTATGTACACAAAACAATCTAAATATCTATGTAGATATTACTTTCTCAAGTGTCTCTCGTATTTAATAACCACATTTCGTCCTCTCTTATCCCCTACCTTGTTCTTGTTGATGCACCCCCCGGTCTTATAATTTCAATATGCTTTGTTATATATCATTTTCAAATGTTTCATTTCTATTGACTTACAAGATTCCAAGTTGCGTGCATAGGAAATTTGAAGATGGTGTCTCTGAGGTGTCGCTTTCTATCTCAAATTGTATGCTCATGCATCGTTTTTGTCACCGATTTATTAGGCAACAAAGTGTTTTCTTTATGGAATAATAGATCTTACCCTTTCTTCATGTTCTATTCAAGATTTGTTTGAACTTTTTGGATTATGTTTTAGTAAATCAAGATATTCTCATCCCCTATATAAACTATGTGAATTCCTCTCTTTTTATCTATCTTAGCGAAAGACAAAATTAGACTTGGCTCCAACGAGGTTCTGCATTTCTTTCTTTAATTTCAATTGTAAAATATTTAATTGATATTTTAATTATTTAATATTTAATCATATAAATCAACTAAAAAACCTTATGGTGTTATATAGTGCCAATTAATATTTCTATAGTAATTGTATCATGTGAGTACTTATGGGGACCTTTGATCGTGACGGATCATCTCGGACTTTTTGTCGTACGATCGTTCAAAGCTTACAAAATCTACATTTATAATTTATATTATCTATCATGTGTTTGCTGAAATAGCTACTTGTGGATCTCGAGTTAAACGTTTACTTCAATATGTCTTCTCTTTTGTAGGATTTTAAAGGATCATAAGATATTTGCGAATAGATTGACCCTTTGCGAATAGATACACAATTATGTCATACGATTCAGACAAAATCAACTATATCTATGACAATATGATACCATAAGATTTTCTAATTGATTTACATGATTCAATATTAAATAATAAAAATATCAATCAAATATTTTATAATCGAAATAAAAGAAAGAAATATAGAGCCTTTTGGAAGCCAAATGACCTCTACTAACCCCACAGTCAAATTTTGTCTTTGAAAGATAAAACAGTTAATATAGGGGGTGAGAAGATGTTGATTTACTAAAACATGATCCAAAAAGCTCAAACAAATCTTAAATAGAACCTGAAGAAAGAGTAAGATCTATTATTCTATAAGGAAAACACTTTGTCGCCTAATAAATGGGTGACAAAAACGATGCATGAGCTAAAATTTGAGAGAGAAAGCAATACCAAATTTCCTACGCATGCAACTTGGAATCTTGTAATTCAATAGAAATGAAACAAGTTGTGCAATTCAATTCAATAGCATGCAACAAGGTAGAGCATTGGAGAGGACGAAATGTGGTTATTAAATATGAGAGACACTTGAGAAAGTAATATCTAATGTATTTTAATTGCAGTCATAAAAAAGGATAAAATGCAAAATTAGTTTTCATCTACTTCGCTCTTAGCCAAGTTTTGAACCAAATAGAATATATATATATATATATATATATATATATATATATATATATATATATATATATATATATATATATATATATATATATATATATATATATATATATATATATATATATATATATATATATATATATATATATATATATATATATATATATATATATATATATATATATATATATATATATATATATATATATATATATATATATATATATATATATATATATATATATATATATATATATATATATATATATATATATATATATATATATATATCCCACCAAACTATTTTGTCATGTTTTTCCAATATCATAATTTATTGAAAGCCATATATATATCAAACTTTTTCTTCTACGATGCATATGACTCTAGTTGTTTGTTTATCCATAGGATGTCCGCCGGTTGCCCAAATTGCGGGAGACCAAAACTATGGTCTGCTTCGGAGGCGGTCGTGATGGTCATCGTGACCGTGTC
>LVTN01000287.1:15380-72835 GCA_001649415.1 Musa itinerans | reverse complement strand
ATATATATATATATATATATATATATATATATATATCCCACCAAACTATTTTGTCATGTTTTTCCAATATCATAATTTATTGAAAGCCATATATATATCAAACTTTTTCTTCTACGATGCATATGACTCTAGTTGTTTGTTTATCCATAGGATGTCCGCCGGTTGCCCAAATTGCGGGAGACCAAAACTATGGTCTGCTTCGGAGGCGGTCGTGATGGTCATCGTGACCGTGTCAGCCGTCGCCATAGCTCTCCATACGTCGGTGTTCCTGTGGCGCTTGATTGGTTGTGAAGCATTGGGAACAAAGATACGGGTGGCAGCAGCAACAGCATTGGCTTGGCTTTCCGTATGCTTACTCATGGCGATTGCAGCAGCTGTTCTCCACATCCGTGACGCTCGTATGTCATTCACAGCGTCGGAGGTGGTTGCACGGTGTCCGAGGGACGGAGCAGGAGAGGATGACGAAAAAGCTCTTGCCATCGACATCAGTGGGGACGAGGAGGAGGAGGAGGAGGAGACCATCCTATTATTATTAAGTGAAACATGCACCCACAGATACGAAGGATTTAGATATTAGATTTATCTTTTCTTTTCCCTTTTTCAACCGGATATTAAGCTTTTACGTGGTTGCATGGCCAAAAAATCCATTTGTTCGCATCTGGAGAACCAAAATGTCAAGATCTAGAGGATGGCATTGGTACCATATACAACAAGATTTGATGATTTGTCTTCATTAATAAGTAAGCTAACGAGAAAGTTCATTGTTAGCTTAGAAGAAGCAGACTCGATTTGCGTCCTCCTAATCCTCTTACAGTTGCTTCACAATGTATATTGTAACGACAATATATAGATAGATAGATAGATAGATAGATTACCTGCAATCAAGATTTGGATTCACAAATACTATCGACAAAATCCAATCACAAATGATTTCGATCCACTCCTCCTTGGTCGATTTGTCTCATCTAATAGGAAGATGTATATCTCGAAACCTCCCCTCGGATTCAATGGAATTCATCCTAGTGTGCAAGTAGTACGACATAGTTTGGTAAAATAAGGTTGCCAACTTTAGGGTGGAATATGATTAAAAATTACAAAACAATATAACTTGATTAACCATATTTTCATTCAAAAGAAGAATAATTAAAAGGAATTTTTTTTTCAAAATTCTAAGGATATATTTATTATTATATATAATGTTTGGTAATTGAGAAACTAAGCTAAGTACAACTCGAGTCAAATAGGAATGAATCGATTCGGCGATTTATCGATTTCAAATCAAATCGGGACTGATGCAAGATGGTTCGATTTCGATTTCTAAATTTAAAAAATTAGAATCGTGGATTCGGAAACTGACAATTTAGGAATTAGAAATTCCGATAATGTTGGAAGCAATTTACCATCTCCTGGTCACTGGTTACAGAACATTAAATGGGATTACATCATATTAATCTCTCTTGATTGGGAAGCTGTTCTCTTTTAGCTGTCTTAACTAAATTCGAACACAATATAATAAAAATTATTTATTATACCATGATGATGCCATCTGAATTTATTGTCCATATCACGACATTTTGTGGCCAATGCTATTAACACATCGATCTTTAGATTAGAAATCATTATGAACAAAATTGATAATAATAATAATAATAATTGATAGGTTAATTGTCATGACCTGACTCGATAGGTTAATTAACTTTTTAGTTTCATTAAGTCTAAATCACTAATCTGAAATGTTTAAATTTAAGTTAAAAATAATATGCTCATCAAACTCAAGTTAATGCTAATCTTTATTTACTTGTGTGATCCGATCTCGAAACCAGTGGCATTTTAATGTCATAATGTAACAGATTCATTGATCTAATTTTGAGCTCTGATGAGCAGAGCATAGGTAGTCCTAAGCTTTAGAGTTAATAATTTTTTTTTTTTGGAAAGAAAAGAGAAAGTTGGTTTCACGTTAAAAACAATGAGGTGCTTGAAACTGTAGAACAAATTTACATGCTCACCCACAATGCTCCAACAACAATGCAGTCAACCTTGTTTCAAGGATGAAGTATCTCGGCCCCTCTTCGCCAAAGAACACCAAATGTTGCAAGAGGGTGTCCCTATGCCAATGGTCTACTTTATCGAACTATCATACTTCTATTCACTTTAATTGACAATGGTCTACTTTATCGAACTATCATTACTGCCTCTTCCAGAATAATGGTGGTGAGAGGACATATTCTAGTATCTCTTCGTCAATCGTTACATCAAAGCTAATGTGGCGTCTTGGAGCTAACATAGTACACGTATCGACATGACACCTCAGACCCATACGAGACAGTCACCTGCATCTACGCTGTCAGCACAAACTCGTATGAGATAGCTGACTACGCCCACGTTGCCTTAGGCTATATGAGACGATGCTACATAGTACGAAGTTGCTCAAGAATGCATGAAGTGGCACCGTGCGGTACAGAATAGTGTAGGTCAGTTAGCGTTGTGCGGAGTGTAAGGGTCAACTGCCCGAGACATTAGCATCCATTAATAGACCGTGTGCGGCTGACCCTTGGCCATAGGTATAAAAGTTGGCCTCTTGACTAACGCCAGAGGTTGGACTTCAAACATCCAATCTCACTGTCACTTCTCCTTACTAACTTAAGCTTTGAAGAGGTCAAGTCGGAAAATTCACTCCTAACCTCGACGTGTATGCAACAGTTGAGCAAGGAAGGAAAAGCAACCCCCTAGCTCTACCTCGGATTGGCTTAACATATGACATCCCAACCCAACCTAACGCTGACTCTCTCCAGCCAAGAAGCCACGTTGACAACCTTGTACACTCGGATCGGATCGAGCTGTGCTGACTACTCGACCATGGTGTGAAGTTGCATAATATTTTTAGTGTTAAAAAGAGGGTCCGATGTCACAAGAGCATCCACTATTGAATAACCCCAGCAAACACCCTAGCGAGGAGGCACCCACCACAATCTTCACCTTCGACCTCGAAGGGCAGCTCCCTACCCTCCCGCATATGAATGGAAGCACCTCGACTCAGACTCCAGGGCGATTTTGCCTCCTAGGGCTGGCACGGGACAATTGGTTGTCTCTGCCAAGGCATTCCTCAACCTCATCCACCAAGTGCAAGCATTGGTTGAGATGATATAGACCATTGCACCTATCATACCCTAGCTAGCTCAGTAGACGATTCTCCCATCATGGTCGTTGCCCATGATCCAACCTATGCTCATCCCTACACCTCACAATGCTACCCCGGTTGACCAACCACCTTTGGCTCCAAATGCCCATCCCCCAACCGAGGAGCAATCGGGAGACCCAAGGCCAATGACAAAGCACAATGCCCCCGCACCTAGATGCGTTGCCTTGACCTTCCTCGAAGCTAACACCTTATCTATTGGGAAACTTGAGGCAGCACCACATGCATAGTAGAAGAACAAAAAAAAATCCTAGATTTTATTTAGAAAATAGTTTCTTGTCGTCGTGCAAAAATTGATATGAGAAAAAAATTATAAAATAAAAAACTACGCATATATGAAAGATATGTTACCTAGAGAAATCGTATATCCCTAAAAAACTATAGATCTATAGGAGAGGATGAATAAAGTCAATTGTCCTCCTCTTTAGTGGTGATCCACATAGCAGGCACTACGAAGACGCTCCTCATATCGCTGCATAATCCTCCTTTCCACACTCACCACACGATTAAGAAGGGGCTGGCCCTTCTTGTTGTCCACATGCCCCAAACTATAGGGAAACCTAGAGCAATATCACATACACAATAAAATAACAAAAAATAAAAATCTTTGATTTTTATATAAAATAGTTTCATTATCGTACGAAGATTAGTGTGTAAAAACCACAAAACTAAAAACTACACATATAAGAAAGATGTGTTACATAGGAAAATCGTATATTCCTGAAATCCTACAGATTTGTGGGAGATAATGAAGGAGGTCAATTGTCCTCATCTCTAGTATTTATCTACTTGGTAGGGGCTATGAAGATGCTCTTCAAATTGCTGCACGATCCTCTTTTCCATGGGCACCCCGGGATCAAGAAGGGGTCGACCCTTCTTGCTATCCATATGCCCTAAACAAGGGTTGCTGGCTGAAGAGTAAAGGAGAGGAGAATAGAAAGTGACAGCTAAGAGAGTCTAGCTTATGGCCCTTTGGTTCCCTCGTATTTATAGAGGTCCCATGTCAACTTAACCCTAATGGAACCTGCCATATTGGGTACTAGATCTCCATCCAATTACCTAAGCCTCTTAGATTAGTGGATCTCTACCTAATAATCTCTCATTGGCTCTTATTGAATCTTATTCATAGGATCCAATAATACCCAAGCCTCTTAGATTAGTAGATCTCGAGTTGTGCATCTCAACCAAACAATGTCCAAGTCATGCACCTTGGTCAAATAATGCCCAAGTTGTGCACCATAGCCAAACAGTGCCTAAGTGGTACACCTCGACTAAACAATATCTAAGTCATGCACCTTGGTCAAAAAGTGCCTAAGTTATGCACCTCGATCAAACAATGCCTAAGCCAAATAGTGTCCGAGTCATGCACCTCGACCAAACAGTGTCCGATCATACACATTAACCAAATAGTGTCCAAATTATGCATCTCAGCCAACTAGTGCCCGAGTTATGCATCTAGGCCAGTCATAAGCCTGAGTAACACATCTCAGTCAGTCATGATCTAGAGTTATGAATTTTGGTAAGTCATAAGCTCGAGTAACGCACCATGACCAGTCATGATCCCAAGTTACAAGTCTCGGTCAATCATGAGCCCAAGTTATGCATCTCAGCTAGTGAACAACCCAAGCTATATGTCTCGACCAATTAGGGCCCAAGTTATGCATCTCATCGAGTTAGCGCCTAAGTCCCCTGAGTTTTGCATTTTGGCCAAACATGGCTCGAACTACGAATCTTAGCTCGACAAAAGGCTCACGGTGGCAGGTAAAGGAAATGAAGGCAGGCTGCCTGACTCAAAGAGGGTCTATGACAGAAGGACCCATGCACCCAGCAAATCTACGAATCCAACCGAAGAAAGCATCAAGCCATACCTCAAGCCCCTCCATGAGGAACCGAGACATGCCTCTTTGGGAGGGAGAGAATGATAGGGCATATTCTAGCATCTCCCCCACATTCGCAATCAATCGCCATGTTAAAGCCAATGTGGCACCTCGAAGTTGACATGGCGCACGTGCACCAATGTGACACCTTAGACCTATACAAGACAGTCACTTGCACCCGCGCCGTCAGCACAAACCCGTATAAGATAGCCAACTACACCCATGTTGCTTAAGGTTGTATGAGATAGCGCCACACAATACGAAGCCGCTCGGGAACGCGTAAAGCGGTGCCGCACGACATAAAGTCATGCAGGTCAATCAGTGTTGTGTGGAGTATACGGGCTAGCCACCCGAGGCATCCTAGCTAGCACTAGAGGTCAGACTTCAAACACCCAGTCTCACCATCACTTCTCCCTACTGACTTAAGCTTCGGAGAGGTCAAGTCAGGAAATCCACTCTCGACCTCGACCTACGTACATGAGCCCAACAATGAAGGAAAAGCAACCCCTAGCTCTACCTCAGATCTGCTTGGCAGATGGCATCCTAACTCGACCTGACGTCGACTCTCTCCAGCTAGGAAGCCACGTTGACGACCTTGTGCACTCAGATCGGATCGAGCCATACTGACCACTCGACCATGACGTGAATTTGCACAACATATGGATAATTATTTCTTTAAATTAGTTACGCCCTTTAAGATTATCATTTCCTCGTGATGATCACCTCCTCAAGTCGATCGCACCAAGAGATAAACTCCGAAAGTTGGTTGTATCCATCAAGATGATCATCGAGATAATTATTTCATAAAGACAACCAAATAACCACCTCCTCCTCCTCTTGTCAAGCCGATTATAAATTTGTGCTGCACCTTAAAGTCAATTGAAGTCCGATATGATCAGATGGGTTAATGGTCAATTTGTCGAGAGGAGCTAATCAAAATCAATAGTAATAGGCAAGTGGTGAAGACTACAACTTGTGAAAGATGTTATTCTCTCTATCTAAAATTTGAACTTTAATGTTCCCTCTAAAAGAAGAACCCTTTACCACCACACTAACCCTCAACTTATATTAAAGCTTATGACAAAAGTTTAAATGATGGAAATCAAGCAACACCGACCAATCTTCTCAAACCCGACCTTAACATGTCGAGCATTCCACCCATAATAAATAGGACCTTAATAGAGAAGCATGGGCCCACTTCTTAAACCTGACCTCAGGTGGTCGAGCATCGAATCCCACTTTCTCTCTCTCTCTCTCTCTCTCTCTCTCTCACACACACACACACACACATATCTCTCTATCTCTCTCTCTCTCTCTCTCTCTCTCTCTCTCTCTTTCACACACACACACACAAAAGAAAAAAAAAGAAAAGATTAATTCTTTGCCCTCAAGGTTTAACAACTTGGCCTTTTTTTTATTAAATGTAAAAGGTCTCTTTAGCTTCATATCACAAACCATTTGTGTTAAAACTACAAGCACAAGTTGACTACCTCAATTCCATCCCAATCCGTCTCCCTCACAAGCCGAAGTTAGGTTTACAAAATAGAATTAAAAATATTAATATAAGAAAATATTTCAAGCTCGACCATGGGTCGGGCAAAATTGCTTGATGAATTTAGGTCGACTCAATTTTTCTAGACCAACCTAGGTTGGTTATTCAGACGCGAGATAAGCAAATCCAACTCAAGCCGAGTGGAATTGGTTTGGTTGACTCAAGTTGGGCTCACATGGACCCGAGCTCGAAGAAGAAAGAGCTATTATATGAGGTTTAGGTTCAACCCTTAATAATTTCATTACATATGAGGCTCCTTACCACCACATCATATTATCATTTGTGTCAAAAGTCACAATTGTAACATACATAAGACTTTTCGTTCTTATGACACCTAATATGACAATTCATTCGTTCACTTAGGATAAAAGAGCATATGAAACATTTGACACATTCGACAGTATCCTATTTGTGCATGTTGCATTTACTAAAAAAAGAAAAAATCCAAACCATCTGACGTACGTTTTTAATTATTGTCTTTTTATGGATAAAAATATTAAAAATAGTGAGGTCTGCCAACTGCAGCACAGCCTTCGTCGATGGGGAGGAGGGTAGGAGTTGGTCGATGATAGCGATTTCCTGATCTTCCACCGACGACAACAAGAAGAGAGATCGCAGTTGCTAAAACAAAATAATTTCTAACCAAGAAAAGGGTAAGATGTAAAGAGAGAGAGAGAGAGAGAGAGAGAGAGAGAATAAAAGGAGTAATGAGGAAGATGATGTGTTGTGTTTTTGTTTAGGAATTCTGGATCAATATTGGTCTTGCAAGGATACATCGTCTCGCAAGGAGAGGAGGCAGAAGAAGTCGACCAGATAGAAAGGGAAGCAGGAGCTTGTAAATATTCTGTCTATCTTTCCTTGAAAACCCTGATCTATATATAAAGTATTTATAACTATAGTTTCTAAAAATCAAATAAAAGTAAAGTTAATGTAAACACATATGAAACTACAATAGTATATTCTTAGTCAAGATTAGAAAAAACTGCGACTAATATACTATACTGTGGTGCAAAGTCAATTTGTTGAAGGATCCTTGGAGCAAATGTAGAGGCCAAGAGGGTGTGTACCTGCGTCAACTAAAGTTCACTACATGGTAATGAAGAAGACATGAAGGGGCAAACGAACATCGATAGAGTTGGAAAGATTTTTATCGTTGTTTGTTCTTGCCAACCAATGCATGCATTGGATAGTTTTAACTCACTTTGTTTGCACAATAGGAATGGGTATGAATCAAACATTTTGAAAGGTTAAAAATAGATTTACACTCACCTTAACTTTTTTTCTTAACTAAAATATTATTTTTTATATTTTCGAATCTACATGCCCTTATAACGAATTCTATTTCAGCAACTAATACGTATTTCCTATTTTGAATATTCGAATAGGAATATAATTTAACTTAATTATTTTTTAATTTAAAATAAAAATAAAAATCAATTCTTACCTTATTTGAAATCATTCCCAGCCTCTATATAACATGCCTCAATTTCTATCTTTTTATCTATCCTGATAAAATTTGAGCGAGGGATTAGTGGACATCATGAGCTCCAAGTACGTTCTCCTACATTTTCTTTCATTTAAATCTTAAAATAATTTATATTTTTAATACTTCATGATATATATATATATATATATATATATATATTTCTAGGTCTAAGCATTTCATGCTCTACCTCTTCGATTCGACACACCAGCCTCCACTTTTTTTATCTACTTTGTTGACTCCCTCATCTTCCTCATTTGATGGTGGAACGAGAAGGTTTATTCCATCTCGCTTCACTTCCTCGAGATCTTTGCTATTGTTGGTCTCATCACTTCCCACATGTACCTCCTTTATCCAAGTCATCTTCTCTTCGCACGATGAGGACAACTTCTTTTTCTCTACCCTCGCTCACCCTCATTACTATTTACCCTTACTCTCATCTACCTCTCGTAATGATAGAGACAATGGGGCCTTAGTTGTGCCTCAACAATGGTGCAACAATGGAAGAGGGCGAAAGTGACAATCGATGGGTAGAGATCAAGAATAATCTCATTTTTTTAAAAATTAAAACATACTCTACAAGAATAAACGACAAAGGGGATAGTCTTAAGTAAGAAAACTTGGAGCGATTTAGTGAATTTGGTATGGATTAATTAGAAAAAAACTAATATATAGATTTGATTAGAGGTAGTGTTTGGTCTAATTTAGGCAACACCGTTTATGTTTGGGCTTGGGTCCCAAACACGACTTAGGTCAAACTAGTCGATCGTGGCATACCAGACCCAACATGGGTCAAGTCCAAATTGACTTGCACTACGACCTAGAATGGCCCAATGGCTGAGTGTGGCCTAGCGACCATGCAACATGACATAAATCAAGTTGGATTTGGATGATTTCTATTTTGGTTCAAGCATATTTAGTTGATTCCAAACATTTTCAAGCCAGTTCAATTCGAACTATGCTGATTTAGCTCAAAGTTTAGACTAAGACGAAACTAGATGAAAACTAAGTTTGTATTTTTTTATCCATTTTACGACTACAATTAGAATACATTGAATTCATCGCATATTAATGTAATTATGTACATAAAACAATCTAAATATCTATGTAGATATTACTTTCCCAAGTGTCTCTCGCATTTAATAACCACATTTCGTCCTCTCCTCTCCTATCCTATCCCCCGCCCTTGTGTTATAATTTCAATATGCTTTGCTATATATCATTCATTTCTATCGAATTACAAGATTCCAAGTTGCATGCATAAGAATTTTGAAGATTGTGTCTCTAAGATATCAAACGCTTTCTTCTACGATGCATATGACTCCAAGTTGTTTGTTTTATTTCCATTGGATGTTCGCCGGTTTCCCAAATTGCAGGAGGTCAAAACTATGGTCTGCTTCGGGGGCGGTGGCGATGGCCATCATGACCGTGTCGACCGTCGCCATGGCTCTCCATACGTCGGTGTATCTGTGGCGCTTGATCCGTTGCGAAGCATTGGGAAGAGAGATACGGGTGGGAGCAGCAAAATTACTGGCTGGGTTTTCCTTATGCATACTCATGGCGATCACAGCAGCTGTTCTCTACATCCGTGACTCTCGACGGAATTCAAAGCGTCGGAGGCGGTCGCACGATGTCCGAGGGATGGAGCCGGAGAGGCTGATGAACAGTATCTTGCCATTGACATCGATGGCGAGGAGAGGACCATCCAATCATCATTAAGTGAAACATGCACCCACAGATACGAAGGATTTAGATATTAGATTTTTTCTTTTCTTTTCTTTTTCCTTTTTTTCAACCGGATGTTAAACTTTACTTTGGTTGCATGGCCAAAGAAAACCATTTGTTCGCAAACGGAGAACCAAAACATCAAGATGTAGAGGATAGCATTGGCACCATATCTAACAAGATTTGATGATTGGCAAGAGATGTCATAGAATATATGAGATGTGTATTCAACAAAATAGACAATAAGCTAACGAGAAAGTGCAATTTACCTTCGATCCTCTTACAGTTGCTTCGCAATGCATATATATTGTAACGACAATATATAGATGTATAGATTACCTGCAATCAAGATTTTGATTCACAAATACTATCAACAAATCCTATGCCACTATCTAGATTGTGATCGGAGCCCCGATCACAAATGATTTGGATACACTCCTCAGTTGATATGTCTCATCTAACAATATAATGTTAGATTCAAAGTAGTCCGAAACAGTTTGATAAAATAGGCTGCCAACTTTAGGTGGAAAATGATAGGAGTCACCATCAATCAACCACCATGGTTATCCAAAGAATGGGAGAATAACAACAAGAAATAAGAAACAAGTAAAGTGTCACTGTTCTGTGACATAAAAGTTCATCAGTTTCACAGTGGGAAGCAATTTACCATCTCATGGTAACTAGTTACGTAACATAATAATGCAACTCCGTTGCAATCTGCAAACTCATTATGGGATGATATAATATATATTGCCTCTCTTGATCGGGAAGCTGTTCTCTTTTAGCAGTCTTAACTAAATTTGAACACAATATTGCATCTAATTTTTCTAAAATACATAAAGCAGTTCTGAGATATCTTCAAGCTCCTGAAATTGGAGTCACGATAAAGCTCCACATGCTTCAGATATCCATGAATCACTTTCTTCTCTGCATCTTATTTTCTGTCTCTAGCAAAATATCAAAAAACTCTTTACAGCAACAGCATGTATGTCCTCCTATCTTTCATTAGCAGGTTTACAGAAATAGTGTGTTCAGGCTTTGATCCAATCTCCATGAAAGAGAGTGATGAATGATTGGCAAATGTACCAAGTCTTGAAAGCTAGCAAGTTTTGGAGGCACAATAAACCAACCACTGTAACAGATGAAGGCACTTAAAGCGCACCTTGCAGAGCCTATGTTTGAGACTGAAGGTCTAACTTGTAAGCCTGTATTTCCATTGGGGATATTAGCACATTTCCCTCTTGAGCTACTTCTCCCAACTGCTCGTTGTAACCCAGCAGTTCAGTGTCATCATGTAATAGATTCAAGGAAGTTGCTTTCACATTGGAAACAGTGAGGTCCTTGAACATGTAGAACAAATTCACAGGCTCGTCCGCAATGATTGAACAATGCAGTCCACCTCGTTTGCAGAATGAACCATCCCAGCCCTTCCTCTGCAAAAGAACAACAAATCTAGAGGCCAGAGGGTGTACCTGTGTAAACTTCAGAGGCTGTGGAACTTTAAAATTCACTACATGTAAGTCACATGGTAACGAAGAGGATAACGGAGCAAACGAACGTCGATGGAGCTTGAGGGATTTTTGTCGCGGTCCAGTCTTGCTAACGAATGCACACATTGGATAGTCCAGGTGGGCACCCACACGATGGGAAAGAAGTGATGGTTGGAGAGTCAACAGCATATGATTTGAAGGCAAAGCAGAGATATTAGACTCTGCGAGGATGTGGAAGAGGACATTATTAGGAAGGTTATCCATCACCCCTTGACCTAGACCACGTCCATCATCATAAACCAATCGGCGATCCAACATAATTTCCAACCAACCATCTCTCAAGCTAGCTGCCCCTAGTGACTGTTTAGAATGTACTGAGAACCGGTGACCTGATGGATCCTGCATAAAAGCAAGTGATGGCATGGGATAGTAATTTCCTTGTGGTGGGATTTTGTCATATGTTTGTCTTCGGCTCATCTGAAATCCATTAAGATCAGAATAGAAGACCCTCTTATTGTCAATGTCTGTCTTGAATCTCACAATTAGTTCCCTGTCATTGAATTCATCACCAAGAAGCTCAACATGGTATTCCTTCTCAACAATCAACTGCTGTACAGTGTTCTGTGCACTGTAGATCCGTGTTCTATGAGAAATAGGCGTATTCTTCCACATGGTCTTTGGAATAGAAAAGGATTCCTGGACCAATGAACCTTCAGAAATAATCAATTGGCCACCTTCCTCAATAATAGGTTTAGCCTCTCCAATAGGTTTGAACAAGTAAGCACCACTTCCAACACTACTGTACAAACCAATGTCTTCACCGACATAGGTTTGTTTGCCATCTTTATGGCTTATCTTCTGCAGCAGACCTCTCTTTACATCAAATGTGAGTGTGTAGAGAAGGTTATGAATCTGTACTGTATCAGTTTCAATTTTTGAACATACATAAGGAGGAGGACAAGAAAATGGGGTATCAGAGAATACTCTCACTTTGGCCGGTGCGGCTTTTTCACAAGACGGAGATCCACGAGCTACAAAGTAGGTTTCCAACCCCATTGCAGGAACAGAAGCTCGCCAAAAAAGGCGATGCAGCTTGGTATCATCTTCTGTTGTATCATGCTTCCAATTGGGAGATACTTGGCTCTTCACACATGATCCATTTGAGTGCCAAACGGACACATCAGGCTTTGATACTATAACCATTACGACTTCATCCCTTGTTTGCTCCAATGGATTAAAAAATACCACAGACTGGGGTTCCCCATCGGTAACATCAAGAACTTTGTGCACTGGCTGGGCATCATACCTAGACCTACTCTGCTCTGGTTCAAAATGGGACAGCAAGGTAGGATCTGCCTTGTCATGAAAATCACCTAGAAGAACTTCCACAGCCCTAGCCATAAAAATCTGCAAGTCCTGCAGGGAAGTACGCATTCTAGTGCCGTAGTCTCTTACAACATGGTCCTTGGCAGTACCAGTTACTCCATCATGATGCTGAAAAAGAGCTAAGTTCCTTCTTGCAGCGGTCAACTTGTGGGAGAAACTGATAGGTAGTTTAGCACACTGAAGCTTCTGACAGTATCCCAAAACTAATGCAGCTAGTATTTCTGATGCACGAAGTGTCTGTTCCAGAACCCGATCAAATGCTTTAAAAAATGGCCTTGAAACATAGTAGCCACTCCAATAGTCTAGGTTTCTATCAGCATAAGTAAAGAAATCACCTGAAAGAGATGGGAAACCCTCCAGTTCAGCAGATCCCACCTCACCGGGCCGGGAAAAGTTTCTTCTTTCCGCTTCCTCACGAAGAGTGCCAAAGTAATCCTCAAGAGTACCAAACTTGACTTCAGCATTCAAGCTGGGATTAGAATTTATATAATCAAAAATCGTTTGATAGTTCCGAAACTGGACTTCTGCTTCATCCATGCTAACATAACGAAAATCATCACCCAATGGAACAAGAAGGGTATTTGTTCGGTATAAAGTAGACTTTTTCCTGTATTGATCCAAAAGTGTCATGGCTCTCTCCTGAACATTGTTAGAATTTGTTTCAACTGGATCAAACTTCCAGGGACATGCCTCATAACTAAATCCACGCATCCGAGCAAAGTCAAACTGACAACAAATAGCTGGCTCAGGTCCACAAGTATGTGGGATATCATAAGAATAGAATGGCATCATGTGAACAAATATATCAGTTGTTTCCTCCATATCCCAGCTCTGTCTCCATATGTATTCTAGATTTTTATTCAAAGCTAGTTCTTTTTTCAACTCATAGTGAGTCCTCTGTATTAGCATATTACGAAAACCCATACGCCGAAGCAGATAAGACATTGTGGCTGAATAACCAAATGGATCTATAGCCCAAGAATTTTTCGGAATAACTCCAATGGTATCATTTAGCCACATGTTTCCTTCTGTAATCTGAATCCAGTATCTTATAGGTTAATTTCCAGTAATTGTTGTACTTTTAGAGAGAACATTTAAAAATAAATGTCAGCTAGATTACAAAGTAAGGAATTAATACTAATAGGTAGCAGAATGGATATATGAATCATCAAAATTGTAACTGATAAAAAGAAAAAATATACATATGGGCATTATATAGTAAAGAGTGAATACAATGTGTATGCTACCAAAGAAATAACATAATATTGAACCACAGCTTCAATGGGGAATATAGAAAACTAGGATGCACAGAAGTACGAAGAAGGCTATTTTAATAAAAACATGTGAACCTTATCAGCATTAAATTATTACTAAAAGTATTTGATGCGAGATCATTTTCATTTATTTCTCATTTGAATAATTTAGAAGGATAATGGCATAACTTTTTTTCTTGTATTTGGAGGTCTATAATGGCATAATTGATTCAATTTAAGATATGACTTGATGAATGAAAATATATTATCACATAATATCCATAATATGTGAGAGTAGTGTGAGGTCACATTTTAAGTCTCGATAGTGAGATTTCATCTTCAATGTGCAAGACGTGGTGACTAATAATAGTGCAAATTCGGAAAAGTCAACAAATGAGTGATGGACCATGAACACATCTTTTTAGAGCACCATGTATAGATCATTATATAGACTTCATGGTGGCCATTTGCAACATACCATTAGCAAAGATAATGGCAATAATCATCACTAGGTACATGAGTTGATGCAAAGGCACAATAAAAACTGACTAGGGATCACTGAATGTGTTCGACCAGATAGAGAATGAATGGATCCAAGACTTCTTACAATGAGTGTCTGAGCTAGCTCTTATTTTACTAGTTCATAGATGAGAAAACCACATCTTGTCCTCTAGATTATGGGATGCAGTAAGGTCATTGTCAACATAGAGTCACTGTATATAAACCTACACTAGGTTGACATGGAAAAAAGATCACATCGGAACTATATATCATATTATACACTACCAGTGAGGAAATCAGAAAGGTGTTCTCTGTCCCTGAGAGATCTGAATGGGACACCCAGATGTCTAGGAATCTTCAGATGATTGATAAAAGGAAAATACAGTTTCAATTCTTTATAAATTTTATTTAATTATAATCTGCACAATTTAATAATGATCAATCAATATGTCAGCTTGATGTAATTTACTACCTGAACCCTGTAGACTAGTAGTAGTACAACTTCACCACCAATGATTAATTTGCTAGTTCTTCACAATGACCACTTCTATTTCAAGATAGTTATAGTGTGAATCCTACCACAAGGCAGGTCACCCAATGTTCACAAGCATAAATGGCCCATCTTTTCATTAATACACACCACATCGTATAGATTCTTAGAGAAGTTTATATATTTCGATTTAAAATGCATTTAAGGTTGTGCCATCAAGAGTTGCACAATGTGACCATACTTACCACAGCCCTACTCAACCTAATGCCCCAGTTGTATTAATAATGATGAGGCCAAGATTATTACTACATCAATGGCACATAGTATATTAATACTAAATGTTGTGAGAATATTATCATGCATGGATTCTTCAAAATTTTAATCTTAATCGATAATTGAATCACTGATCTGAAACTGCCTCCAATTGAATCATGAGTAGAACATTAACAATTTATTATATTAAATTAAATAAAAAATATTTTTACTTTGTAAGACATGATTTGTCATCTTTAATACATCTACAAGCTTTTAATAAATGTTCACTTTGTGTAAATTGATTCATTATTGAGCCAAAAATATAAAAAAATATTTATATAAAAATTAATAGGTTCAGACCAGTCCGACCTAACCTGACCAGACTGACTCCTATAGATTGGTGTCAACGCATACCGATACATGATACAGGTGCATAAATTGATACTGTACCAACAAGTTTGATAATCAATATCAGTACCAAACTAAGATCTTAATCCTAGGTCGATACTGTTCTCAAGTTCCTAGTCTCTCTTCTCTTATTCTCCTTGTCTTCTCTTTATTCTCCCTAGGAGGCATCCTTTCTGAAAAAAATGCTCAATAGGAGGCATTTAATTACATGACTTTGGTAATAGTACTGGTTTGCACACAATTGAAGGCAAGTGTATAAATAGAGAGAGACAAGACTACATGTCAAGACTGCACACTATCTCTTACACAATAGTTTCCATGTTAAAGAAGACTACATGTTAAAGAAGAGGAAAGTGAGTTCTCCATGGATGGAAGGAGTACAAGACTGCACACTATCTCCTACACAATAGTTTCCATGTTAATGTCAAGACTACATGTTAAAGAAGAGGAAAGTGAGTTCTCCATGGATGGAAAGAGGACAAGACTACATGTCAAGACTGCACACTATCTCCTACACAATAGTTTCCATTCAAGTAGAGACCTTTTCTACATGGGTACTTAGCCAACATTTATGGTACAAGTAAAGCAAAGTTTATTGAAGACCCAAACTCTAAGAGCACCCACGTAAATAAAAGAAAATTTGACAATAACTGAAGTTTTGATATATTATATAGGGAGTTAACGGTAGCTTACCATTTGAAACAAACCCAAACAATACTGGGCATATAGTGTTCACTCAGATTGTTGTTGCAACACTCACAATCTCAGCCCTCCCTTTTGGTGTCAACTAGTAAAAACGAACCCAAACAATATTATGCATATGGTGTTCAGTCAGATTTTTGTTGCAAAACTCACATTATCAGCCCTCCCTTTTAATGTCAACTAGTAGAGGAGCCACTCGAAAGCACTACCAAAGATGGCTATCTACTTTGTTTCTTTTATTTATTTTGTCTTCGATATGCTTACCTATGCTACCAAGATATAAACATTTAATGTTTGATATGATTTGGCAGTCGATATGTGGCATTTACATATACTCAAAACCTTAATCCATGTTTAGCATGGACACAAGGATTCACTATGAACTTCACATAAATTAATATTTGATATCATATTGAGCAGGAAGTTAGGGGCTTTGGTTAAGGCCCACCTGTTTGTAGGATGAAAAACAAGACTAAGAGGATAAAGAAGTGAAGAATAGAAGGTAGACATACAAAATATGGAAATGACACAATATGATACTTCAATACTTGAAATTTTGTAATATGATACAACAATGACAGCATAACTTGTTCAAAATATAACTTATTATATTATAGGTATTGGTAATTAAATGTAGGGCATGATAAACAATAATGAAAGATTAACTAGCATCCCTAACCTATCATCCAGAGAAATTAGTGACACTGTTTCAAGACAAATAAGAAAATTATAAAAAAATTACAATAACTTAAGCACAATAATCATTTCAATCATCAATCATATATAATGCTCAAATACAAATGATGTAAAACAAAATGAATAAAACCAAATATTGATCAAGAATTTCAAGTTCAACATCACTTAATAACAATGTTATCTCGAAAAGCATACATGAAGTACAAAAGCCCTACAAAGTTTCATTTTGCATGATTTGTTAAAAGACAACCTATAAAGGACTGGGAACTCAAATTTTCTGGTGAATGCACAACCAGGTTATGCAAATATAAGCAATAAGTTGCTCATCCTGAGAACCAGATTGTAATTGCAAATGGTTTTCACTTTTTATAGATTTGAGAGAACATCCAGAAATAAAGCCCAAGTAGCATACAAATAGTGTAACAGTTTAGCTTGTTCATAGAGCTAATGTGAATCATGTTATAATATGATCTCAGTCAGTCAGTATTATCAAAAAGAATTAGAACAACTTGAATTATGTTAAGACAAATGTTTGAGATATGGACAAATACTCAATCCACTATTGACTTCTTGCTGCTGGACTAGAAGACCAAGTTAACTTAGCAGCAAAAGAGAGCACATAAAGACATACAGCAACCATTGAACCCTTTTATGAGGAAAAGTTCTAAGAAATGAGAATATAAATAAAGATAAACCTAAAAGGATTAAGAAAGATACCTGCTCTATGATAGCAAAATAATGAGAATTTGCCTGCAAAAGAAAAAAAGGAAAAAGATGAGCTTTATAAAATCTTAATTCTAAAATAAAACTAGCAATGATTATAATAATTCATATTGATATCATACTAGGTAAAATTATAGACCATGAACTATAATCTAGAAAAGAACATCTCAAAACAGAAAACCCAAATGCAGTAACAAACTGAATTTCAAAAACAACATATGCACCTAGGCGAGTGTTTTCTCCAGTAAAGACGACCAATGAGGATAGTATAATGAAGACCTTAAGAACATTAAATGGAAAGACAGAAAGAAAAAAAGGAAAGCCAAAACCTTACAGGGGAAATGTTCTCTCCACAGAAAATAAAAGTCAAAATTTTTAAAACCTAGTTTTAGATGAACTTACCACTAAGGGTTAAAAGGGTTAAGTTCAAATCAACTTAACCTTTTATGGCCATATATTTCTCAAATGAACAAGATGACCTCTTGAAATGAATGATTTCTCCACCTCTCTAACCCTAACTACCATAACTACAACCAGATATATAAACCAAGGTTCATCATTTCGAGTACCGAACCCGTCTCGACGATCTATCAAACCGATATGTACTAATCAGTATCGATATACTGACACAAGATATGCTGGTGCATGCTGGTGTTTCGACGAGAAAGAAAAAGAGGGTAAAGAGGAAGGGGAGGTGGAGGAACAGAGAAGGAACAAGGAAGAAGGAATATGAGGAAGTGGTGAAGAAGGAAGAAGAGAAAGAAGAGGAGGAGAAGAAATAGCGACAATGGCAATGACGAAACGGAGGCAACAACAACAACGGTGAGGGCAATGGCATCGTACATGAGAAGAGGGCTCGCATTCGTGAACCCTAATTTGTTTTTTTCTTTTTTAACACTGAGTTAGATAAGGACCCACCGCTTTTTCAATTTTTATAATATTTTAACCGAACCGCCCGAAAACGAGGGTGGTCCACATATCGACCCACGTCCAGATTCGTACATACCACTCGTACCATACCATTTCGAGCAGTCAAGCAATCCTTGATATAATCAGTGTTTCCAAGGAGCTAGGTGTTGACAAGCCAAGCTTCCAAGTTGCCTGATGTGCTAAGCATTCGCCTGAGCAAAGCAAGGCGCTAATCTTACAGATATTATAAAAATATATAATAAAGGATCATGAACATGAATGGGGCTAATTATAGATTACCCTTGTAGTTAGCGATCTTTAGCATCCCGGTCCCTAGACTTTATAAAGTTACACTGACATCCCAATAATTACGAAAGTAAAACATTTAACCCCATTTCTCCTCACGCCGTTGACTCTACTGACGGAAGATACTACACGTGCTATCACGTGCAGAAATGGTGCTAAAAATAGGGATAAAAAGATAATTTTGCTATCCTCACCATTCAAAGGAAATTAATTTCACAGAATAATAACATATGTGAAAGCTTCACTATCCTCATCCTGGCTTCGCTATCCTCCCGGAGGGCCTACCCAACGACGACGTCGGTGATAAGGCAAAGTAGGAGGGGGAGGATAGTGAAGCAGGAGAAATAGGACGGTGCAAGAGATGAGGATCACCATCGACGTCACCATTGGGTAGGTCATCCGAGAGGATAATGAAGCCAGAGGGAAGAACGAAGTCGGAGGGAGGATAATAAACCTTCACAGAAGTTATCCTTTTATGAAATTAATATCTTTTGGATGATGAGGATAGCAAAATTACATTTTTATCCATCTTTTTAGTATCATTTCTATACATGACAGCATGTGCGGTATCTTCTGTCAATAGGGTCGATGGCGAAAGGAGAAATAGAGTTAAATGTTTCACTTTCATAATTATAGGGATGTCAATGTAACTTTTTAAAACGTAAAGACCGAAATACTAAGGGTAGCTAACTGCATGAGGTAATCTGTAATTAGCCCACATTGATGCATCAGATTAAGGATTATATTTTAAATATATATAAAATCAAGGATTAAGCAAGGAGCTAAATTTTGCTTACTCATGCATCAAGTAATGAACTAGCATATTCAAGAATATTTAGGAAAGATTTGTGAGAAGTATCAGCCATTAGATTGCTTTTAACAAGTTTGGTTGCTTGTTCATGGTAGATGCACGAATGCCTCATGTGACTGTTCATTACATGTTGACATAGAAATATTGTTGCGTATCAAGGACACATTGGTAGAAAAGATACAAATACAATCAATTAAGATTTTAATTCGCTACTGATGTGTTCTTAACAACTAGCACAAAAGAGATGCAAAAGACCCAAAAAAAGGAAAAGAAAAATAATATAACTTAAGCTGTCTCTGACAGCAATCAATTCTTTTCTAGGCGACATGGAGTGGTAGCTGGCTTGGGTCGCTCAAATCGGAGGATCACATGCTCAGTTGTGGAGAGCAGGTTATCACGGATCAGGTGCTTGTCTACAAAGAAGTCAGACAGCGGAGAGGACAAAGGAGAGGTGACAAAGAAATCAAGGCTTAGGGCATGGTTAGGGCTCATGTTGCGCATGATATCCAAGCTCAGGTCACATGTGGTGCAGGCTTAGTGCTAGTGTTGGTTTCGGGCATGGGTTAACAGAGTGGTGCAATCCTGGATGAGCCTGGCTAGAAACTGCACCTAGGCCAACCTACATAAGCACTTGGGATGCCCAGGCGCTTGGGCTAAGGCTAAGCTAAGGAGCTCGCTTAGGTACTGGCCAAACAAAGATGCCTCGCTTGGAGTAGTTTCAGGTGCTCAGGCTGTTGCCGCACCTCAGCCCGGTACCTGAGCACCTTTGGACAACACTGATGTGAACAGCAGTAAGCAAGGACATAAAACAGAATAATATACATCTTCAGCAAGAAATTGATAGAGAAAATTGCAAATAATTTGAGTATTTTTTGTATATACGTCAATTAACAATATGGAAACACCTTGTTCCATCAGCATTAATATTTCTTCAATAAAGCCAAACGGTCCACAAGAAATAAAAGCAAGTCAAATTACCAACAATAGAGAAAAATAAGAACTTTATGATGCTCAAAACTTTTGGGACCTAAAGATAATTGTGAAATTTATGAAAACAAATAATATCTGGAAGAAAAAGTTGTCCTACTGAAGCCTCGCTGCTGACACCAACAAGGAGCATCATGTCAGAGGGTCAAATTTAGTGCATATCTTCTGTAATTTATTTCAGTCACCATAACACTTTAAAAAGAAATAAAAAAAACACAATGACATTTATACCATATACGATTGAATAGATAATATATTATAAGGTTATTATGCATCAGATGTCCAAAGTACGGTTTGTGGAATATATTTATTTACACATTCTTTAGGCAAATTGAAAGAAAACCAAATTCCTTGCAATTTTCGCACCAGATATGATTGAATCGATAACCTATTATACGGTTACCATTCGAGTGTCCATAGTATGGTTTTTGGAATATAATAATTTACACATGTTTTAGGCAAGTTGAAAGAAAACAACCAAATCCCTCGCAATTTTCAGAAACTCTTAATTTTCTAAATTAATATTCTAGCAAAAGAACAAACTCTAATTTCAACTCATTGACAGTTAAATGTTTCACCTTGCACCTTTCTCATTGAAAATCAGCAACGAAGGAACTATGTAGATAGTTGACTTACCTCATCATTCATCACCCAACCCCCTCCCACAATCTCTAGCTGCCCGTTTTTAACTAAGTTGATGAAGCTTTCCTTTTTTTCACTGGAGGCCTCCCTCCACCATCTCTCCAAGTATGACATCTCCTCCCATATAAATTTACGACGTGAATCCTGCAACAGAAGTTTTTAGATCCCCCGAAAGTGCATCAAAGAAAATGAGATTGATCGCAGAATACGATAAATCTACATTCGGTCCAACAAACAAGAGAAGATGCAAGGCTGGATCTCCAAATTATAACTTAGTTGAAAGTGCTTGCAGTAATTAGGAAAACAAAATGGAAATGTCGAGAACGCATTAAAAATGCCCCTACCTTGGAGAGAGACTCAACGATCGTGTCCAAAATATACCGCGATTGCCTTTGGTAGTACTCCTCAACCGTGAGCCTCCATCCGGGATCATTGTGCGAATGGGGAACCACAAAGACCTTAAGTTTCTCGTCGTCCCACTCATTTCCCGCAAAGGTCACTTTCCATCCCTGCTTCCACGCGCCGCCGTCCACGTCCAAGAACTCGATCCGGTCATACAGATCCTTGGTGGTGATATCCACAACGGCCGCCGCCGCGACCATCTCGCCACCTGCCATCCCGCCGCCACCTCCATCCGAGGAGGCACCGCCGGAGGGGAGGGGCCGGCGGCGGGCGATGCGGTGCTTAGAGTGGGAAGAGGAAAGGGGGTTGGGGACGCCGTAGAGGACGACGACGGCAACGAAGAAGAGGAAGGAGATGGAGAGGCCGATCACGAAGAAGGTGGAAGTCGGGGAGAGCACGTCGCGGAGTCGGCCGCGGCGGCGCGAGGAGGCGGAGGAGGATTTGCGCGCTGGCTTCACCTTGGCTGTGGCGGTGGTGGACGGGAGGAGGCCGCCGCCGCCGCCGCCCCCGCCCCCGACGCGCCGACCACCGGAGAGGAAATCCATACTGGGGTTTCAGGAAGCGATGGCCCTTCTTTTACGGGCTTTACTGGTCTACGATTTATCGGGTCACGCCGATCTGGGATTGCTCCTGAAGTAAAAAGCGAATGCAAACAACACTTCTCCTGGAGCCCACCCGCCAATTGAATCGAGAGATCTACCATCTTAGCTGTGGGTCCCTCGTTGTTCTCCTTGTCACCCAATGAACAGGTACGTACCTGAAATGGATGACGATCAACAAGTGGAAACAGGTACTCAGACATTTATACTCACATATGGCAGCATCAACTGGTAACGATATGTCAATTTAATTAGCTTCAATTAAGTTATTTAGGGACATGAAATTTCCTCAGAGAAGGCTGATTGTCTACAGAATCAACAATATATATATATATATATATATATATATAATTTTTACTTTAAAAAATTACTTGAGTTCACACGGAATTAAACCCGATAAAAAATTGATTTAACTTGAACATAATTTTATTGTATAATGTACATTCCTGTTTCATAGTTATCAATCGACGTGTCGCATGACGTTTAATTTTCGATCACTTTTTGTTCTATCGTTATTTTCGTAACGTATTCTACGATCTCCAAGTATCATTGACTTAGTGTCTCATTGTGTTTAGAGTTTAGTTCCATTGCGTCAACGAACATCGAGTTCCATCGTCGATGACACCAAGTTCTTTTAACTTCTATTCTATCATTAATGTAAGGAGGATTTTAGGGTTTAAACGTTTCCTACTTCTAGGGTTCGAAAACTATAAAGGCAATTAATATTATTTGTCATACAACTTCAATATTTTCTTTAAAGTATGTTTAGGGATTGAGCATTTTCTTTAAAAATATTGGCTAGGAAATCTAAACTTTTTTTTATTATATAGCTAGGGTTCTAGGATTGTATTGAAGTTTATTATTCAGTATTATGATAAGTTATTATTTTACTATCAATATTTTTGAGTATTTATTAAAAAAATAAATCTTTATCTAGAACAATATGATATTTTCTCAAAACTCAAATCCGCACAAGAAGGATGTGTCCAATTAACTTGAAAATTTTACAAAAAAACTTCAATTGGATCCAAATAGACATATGTTATTGGTTTTTTATTTAAAACTTTTTTAAATATTTTTATAAATTATTTAGCTTATAAACTATGTGTCGTTTTCTATTTTTGGTCATTTTATTTCTTTATTTTCACATAAATATCATAGATCCATATAAATATCATGGATCCATATAAGTGTTGGAACCTTAACGCTTATTCCTTTTCTTATCATCTTGATTTAATTCTTATTTTTTTTTTCTATCAGCTTACACCATGATTCTCGGAGGTAATACGATAATTATATTTCCATTGTATCCAATATTATTTGCTTCTCATACAAATTATTTTATTATTATAGATTTTTTTGTACTTGTCAACTCTATAATAATCTTCACAAAAGGAACATAAATTACCATTCTTATACCCAATAGCAGTTATAACATGAGAACATGAAATTCCTAAAATATCAAAATGTCAATATTAATAATTTTTGTCTCCAAATCTATTATAATTATTTCAAATGATATTTGCACTAATAATTCAGTATGAGTATGAGGAAAAATACTATAGTATTAACCTTTGTTCTTCGTTGAGGATCAACGATACATGTTAAAGTTGATTTTAAATTATTAGTTATTTCATGATAGAGGAAGAGTCATTCAGCAACCCTTCTCTTAATCATTTTAATCATAAGTCATGAACATCCTTTGTAATGAATTCATACTTTTTGATATATTTGTGGAGAACGTTGTTTAATGACATATAGGGAAATATGAAGAAGCTCATTTCTCCTTCTCAATTTCAAGTATTCATATAAAACTTTCTATGCGATTTCTTCTCAACTTTTACATGCATTCAATAAACTTGTACATAATAGGGGATCTAGTAATAACCCAAAACAGCTTGGTGAATCATACCATCATATATTGCTGAAAAGAACTCCTTCATAGTTGAATTTTTTTTTAGATTTTGATCACTAATAATAATCAAATTTTCACGTCCTATAATACATATTCTCAATTGATGCAAAAATTACTCTCATGAATCCCTACACTCAATTTATGTTAGTAAATATAATTAAAAATAATTGATTATAATCATCAATAGATGTAGCCATTATGAAAAAACCGCAATATGTACTTGATAAATGTGTCGCATGCATATAAAAAACATGTCGCATATATAATTTAAAACTTCTGAGGCTCTAAAGGTCAAAAATATTTTTTGAAAATATTTTTTTAATGAAAGTCATTTAGACATGAATCTCAAATTCATACAGTTTTAACTCCATAAAAAATGAAATTATATAAATATATGATTGGTTGAAATTATCACGAACCTCATTAAATGCAATCTTCCACATAAGATAAGTCTTCTTATATGAAACAACTCTAACTCTTCTTTGAATATCAATAATAATCAATCTTTAGAATATAATCAATAATTATCATAACTTATTCTTTAAAGAACTATTGCATTTCTTATGATCTTTATTCAATCTTAGCAAATTACAATTTTGCTCTTTAGGAAACTTAATAATTTGAAAACTATCAGTTCCACCATGAACTACTATCATCCGTTGACACTTGGAAACTTTACATTTTACTTTTATCTTATAACTTCTAGTTATAATATGTTTAATCTCAAAAAATTTTTGAATGACAGTTTTTTAATAATTTTTTAAATTAAACCCTATTTCAAAACACTTGTACACAAATATTATTTTCATTACAAAATAATATATATATCAAAATAATAATAAAATAACTTTAATATCATTAAAATATCATCCCTTACCAACAAATGGATGAACAATCATCATCTTCAACGAAAGGAACTAGTATATTTAATAACATACGATCATCTTGGTTACAATCGTATTCAAGCAATACTTGTCCAACATTATTAGAATTAAAAAATTTATTTTTTTGGAATCAATAAATTAATATAACAATAAAATGAGTTATAACATATAAATTTTTAATGAAAATATAATATGACATAAATATTTTTTTAAAGCAATCAATATGTTTACATGACTTTTGTTATCTTCTTGATTAAGAAGAAAGGAAAAAGACAGAATAATGAGATTGACAAGAAAAACAACAACCGATGTGAGGAAATAAAGAGAAAGCAAATAAAAAAAACGAGGTCAAAAAGAAAAGTGATAAAAAAAACGTTTTGTGCTTCTTTATCAAGATCAACACTAATAGTATGATAGTAACTCATCGTATACTTATGTTTATGCATATTAGAACTTTTGGATACCATAAATCGGAACATAGAGATCCTTATAAATTCATAATACCATTACGCGGTCGAAACTACGAAACATAGCTGATACCCAATCACATCTCTCACAAAATAAGATGCTATGCACAATCATATGCAGGATACTATGCACAAGTAGTCAAAATAAGATCCTAACATACATTATGTGAGATTTAATGATAGGACAATAACAGATCAATCAGAATGGACTGTATAATTCTTGAAAATCAATGATAGCCCTCTCACTCCCTGTACTGAGAAAATACAAGAGATCAACGACAAACAACAAAGGATGTGATCTGATAAGAAAAATACTTGTACAGACTTATGGGTCGGTCATGTAAGCATTCCTTTTTTCTAAGAAGAAAATAAAAAGTGGGGGGCGGGGTCGTAAAACTTGCCCACGAAAGTTTCTTCTAGTTTGGTTGTCACAAATTATAGCTTCCTTGAGCGAGTTCAGCATACCACGATTTCCATGCTTCCATGTAATGAGTAAAAAGCTCATTCAGTGCTGCAACAGGTATTTAAATGCTTGCTTTAGTGCAATGTCTAGATTATACAAATCACGTTTCATTTAAAATCATGTAAATCAGTTTGATGACTATAACATCAACCACCAGTGCAGCACATTTTTTTCTGTTCATCATGCCTGGTAATTATGAGAATGACAAATTTAGAGATCAAAGGAAAGGAGATTAGACATTACTAGCTAGTTAACAGGGCCATATAACAAAAAAAATGAATAGACATATGACATCATTGGATATAGTAGAGATTTTGAAGGCCTTGTCAGGTTAGGATCACAGCTTACTAGCTACTTATACATCATTGGACGTGTGACATCCCGAAGGCCTTGTCATTTTTCCACAGATTACTAGAGATTTTGAAGTTGTATAAGTAGCCACGCACATTTAGCTCCTCCCTACTTGGATGTTGATTATTTAACTGGTTGACAAGATTGATGGACTGGCAATTTGCTTATTATAAACAGAACTTAGAAATCAGGTAGAAAAAATGTCCTAGTTTTTTAATAAATTTTGTAAAATTTAACCCCTGTTTTTTGTATGAAGGGGCAAACCCAAATTGTACTGGTTATATTCATGTGAATGTCTAAAATCAATGTCATACATATTAAAGAACATTCAATGGTGACAAACACTTCAGCAACTGTTTAACCAAAAATAATAATAATTTCAACACTATCCTCCTTGAATAGAGATTCTATCAACCTTCCCATCCACCTTCCAATTTTCTTTTTAGATTTTTCTTTCAGCAATTTAAAAAAGAATTTTAAACCCCATCAACTTTTCCAGAAAATAATATCATAATTCAGTATCATATATTGACATTCATATTAAACAGAAACATTGATGGTACATATCTAGAATGAAACATGCATGACAATGCAAAATATGGTTTATCCACTGAGAATGAAATCAGCATACTAAGGAGAACAGGAAATTTAATCCTACATTTTAGTCACATCTAATATTATCAAAGAATAAGAAACGGACTGCCTTTCCGTGATAAATGGTCACTAAAGCATAGTGCGCCTAAATTAATAGGAAATGCACAAAGAGTTTTTTTGTATGCAAAATCAGATCTCTTTGTAGCTTCACCAGGTGAAGAAATCATGTATGACAAGCAGTTGGAACATTTACTTGGGAAAAGAAAATTATCCGATTAATGACAGCGAAAATCAGCAACACACAAACAAATTGAAGCATCAAAAGACTACCGAGCAATATATGCTTCAGCATAATTAAACCAAGAAAAAAATTGCAGATAGTTAAAGACATCAAGGTACATGAAGCAAACCTTGGTTGTGATATTGCGGACGCAAGGAACATGCCAAGCTCTCCCAATCTTGTGTACTTCTCTCACCTTTTCCCTCAACATCGCCTTCCACTTTTGTCATCCCAGCAGGGCAGAAGGGACCAAAAACATACCCGCTCTTCGTGCTCAATTGCTTTTGTGCTGTCAAATTGCATTCCTTCAAGTCATCACTCCTCATTTGTGCCTTGCCAGGCTTCTTACTCACTGTACAACACAACCTAGATCTTTTCATGTCTACATTAGTGATCTCATTTCCAAATGCTCTCTTATTCAACGGCTTTACAATTGGGGGAGGAGCAAATGTCCCACCAGTATCCATCTTAGGCTTGCCTTCTGTTCCCAACCATCTGAAGGCTGGTTTCCTAGCTTCAACTTGTATCTGAAATTGTAAATTTAACAAAGCAAAAAGACAATAGATAAGAATGCTAGTCTTCTATTCCATTTCTTATAGATATGCATGCCAAAATAGTACCTTCTCGATTAAACTCATGGAGGACAACACATTTGCTATGTCATACAGACGTCGAACCTTTGCTGCATTGTAACCTAAGTAATTAAAAGTAAATCCAAAAAAAGAAAGGTATTTTTACACTGAAGAAAACAAGATCAAATGAGGTTGGCAGATACTTCTCATATTAGATAGGTCGCTGATATCACCGAGCAGCAGTCTTGCAGCTTCATCAAGTGAGATTGTGTCTACCTAATCAACGTTGCAATGCTAACCAGTTAAAATACTGGGATAAGACTATAAGTAAGCACCAATGTAAAGAACCTAAACCAAAATGTAATGCAACAAGTGAAGGAGATTACGTCTGAGGTTAGGAAAAGCTTCACGAAGTTCCGGGTGAGCAGGCCCAAGGATTTCTCCTTCCTGTTGTCGGTAGCTGGTGATGCAATAAACAAGGAATCATCAAGAAAGAAAGAAAAAAAACAATTTCAATATCAGGAACAGAAGCGATTCCTGTACTTCACAAAACGCAGCTAGCGGAAGTACACAAGAAACAAGCAAGCAGTTCAAAGATGTATACCAGAACGGGCCTTGCAAAGGTGATTCCCTGAAGAAGAAGAAGCATTATCCAGTTTGCTAAATTTCTCATCCCCGTCATCATGATTCTGGCCTTCACTGTCGTCATCTTCATCCTCAAGAACCTCCTTCCTCACACAATCAATCGAAACAAAAAAAATCAACCATCTCAGCACACGAGATGTCAGCTTTCAGTCATAACAAGAGACGTGCAAAATCAACACTAAGCCTACTTTTTCACATGGGCCATCAGAGCCGGAGATTGCCCTCAGCGCCTCCTCCTGCTCCAGACAAAGGATATGCACATAACAAAAAATTTAGGGCAAGCCAAGGTCAAGAAAAGAAAGGGTAGCTTCAGGTGAGAATCTTTGAGGACCGGACCTTGAGTTCCTTCAATGCCTTTGGGATCCCCGAAAACCCTATCCAAGAGTACTTATTCTTCGCCTTCCTTGCAAGAACCTATCCACACACCAAAAACGATCCGCGTGAAATCTAAGCCCACACTTGTACAAATAAAATAAAGCACCGAAGGACCAGATCTCACTCCGACGCTCTCCATAACGTTGACAATATCGTAGATCCGCCGCCTCTCGACGCCAAGCTGCCTTGCAGCGTAATCGAGACCCACCAATTCGACGCCATCCCGATCGTACAAGCTCACGAAACTTCTCCATCCGAACAGACGGAAACGAAATAAGAACTCAGGAGTGAGAAAGAAAAGGAGAGGAAAGACGGATAAAAGAGTTGATACTTGGAACACAAGACGCCCAAGGACTTCTGCTTCCGGCAGTAGCTGTGATGCTTCGACCCAGAATCCAAGAACCGAGATGGAGAAGAAGACATCCCTTTGGTTTCTCTTCTTGATCGAGAATAAGACAGGAAGAAGGGAGACAGAGACTGGAGCGCTTGAATAGAAGAGGACCGTAGCTAGTGCGGCCGTTAAAAGGGCGCGGATTTGGCGATATGGGAGGGAATTGGTATTCTCTTCTTCGGCTCGCACGCCCGCCGCCCGTGGGGATTCAAAATTTGACATTGCCGCGCGCTCCCAAAAAATGTGTTGACGTAAATGCCCTCGAGTATGCATGTTTTGGGTCCATATGGTAAGGGCGATTCGGTCAATCAAAGTTGTTTGATTAGGTGGATCGATGATGCCTCCCAGAAATGGATGGAGGGATGCACGTGATCGACTTTAAGGCTTTAAAAATAAGATACTAACAAAATAATAACCCTTTTATGATTTAAATTAAATTAGAAACTAATATTTTAAAATATATATATATATAATAAAAGCAATGATATCGATATACCATATAACATCTGAGACACGTAGAAACATGTAACTAAAGCCTTAATATAGTGTTTCTAAAGGCTATCATGTCACCTTAATGATTTCCTGCCATTGCTCCTCGTGTTTTAGCCATCTATGTACTTCCCGCTCTCTATGGTTCATCTCCTCTAATCAATCACAATGATATACTTCATAGTTCATACTCTCTACCAATTTCCTTTTATTTCTTTTCCCTGGTGCAAGAACATAAACAATCGTATGAAAAGGTGGACATCACATAAACACACACACAAACTCCATCCTAACGAGGATCGGAATCATATGGTGGTGAAAACAACCTTACCATTTTGAAAATCTTCACTGACAAAATGTCCTCTTTGACCTATCAGCGCAGACAATGGTAAAAAAAAAGAAACAAAGCAATAGATATTGACTGCAACATCTAATTTGTGAAACTTTCCGAAGTCATTTATTCATTCTTAAATAGAAACCAGAAACAAGCCAGTGATATCAGCATCTGACTAAATTGATTACAATTAAGATCCTGAGCGATAATAACAGATGCAACAAGAACGAACAGTTGATTCTCAAAAACATTTATTCACCCTTTTCTTGAAAATAAGGGGAAACGATGAACGACAATCACATTTGTCCTCCAGAAAAAGACTCTTTAAGGAGTTTCTACAATACCTAAGCCTGGGCTCCAAGTTCCAGAAGTAGGGTGTGATTAACATTGTTAGATCCTGGACCAATAAACTGAATAGGACCTGCAAAGAAGTTGAATACAAGGACATTTAGTTCTACACAATAATTTGCACTCTGAACACAACAGAATTGGCATAGAAGGGAGAGATGATACCAGGGCTAATGTATCTGTTATTGAGAGCCCACTCATCTCGCATGGATGCAAACTTACTAAATGGTGCACCTGATGTGAATGGTTTCATCAGGATTAATAATTAACTTCATCCAAAGGAAAATTGACCAAAATACAGAGTGTACATTGATAGAAGTAATTTCAATCACTTAATCAGTGAGAGAAGTACCTTCCAGCTCCACCATTGCCTTCTTGATCACTGGCTTGAACTTACCTGGAGGCACGTTCGTGTTTCATGAGAAAACAAAAGCACACAAAGGAATCATGAGAAAACAAAAGCACACAAAGGAATCAAGCAACGGCAAAATAATGTTCTGGAAGGAACCTTCCAGTATAACTTGTCCATGTCACAGCTAAAACATCCAAAGTGCTTATTGGCTGCCCCTAAATGGTTCAAGTAAACATAAAATAACCACCAAAAGTTTAACATGTCACAGCTACTATTGGTGATCACCAATAAATGATTACCGATCACCAAAAAATGATTACTGAGATTTATTGGTGACCATTGCCGATTACGTGTAGGCCAATTGTAACCAATGAACAACTTTCAATCAATGCTGTCAATTCAACAAAATCCATGCTGTTTCATGATGAGATAAAATTGATAGACAGGCTGGCAAGTAGTTAAATTAGAAGTACAACCACGAACAAAGACATCAAAAGGCCAAAGATCTCAAAATCAGCAGCATTATGATGGGGTATATACACATCCTAAGGTAAAAGGTCAAAAAGTATAAAAATTATTGATGCCTTATGTCTATTATTTATCAAATTGCTTACGAAATAAGTGTCATGAGTTAATTGGACAGGTGTGCTTATTGCATTTAGTTACGAAATAAGGTAACAGGATAACATCTTTCGAAACTTCTAAAAAGAAGTTACAACATTGCTATGATTGCAAGTTCACAATTTTGTGTACTGTAATGGAGGTTCGGATGGGTACCATACCAAGTTTCAATAAAAATTCTAAAGAAGACTGAAAAAGTGAAAAAAATGCTCCCTATAGTATCTGTATAATCCTGTACCGAGCGGTATCAGCCGGACAGTAACAACCCTGTATCAGCTGTATCGGGTGGTACACCCAACTAAAAAAGACTGAAAAATGGAAAAATACCCTGGTCTATCTATCAATAACCTATCGAATCAGTAAATACCACCTGGTATTGCAAACCTTGTTTATGAGACCACTCGTACTTTAAGAATAAGGACAATTAAGAAATTGTTCAAAAGGCTAGTGTAATGGAGATGTCACATTGAGATAGAAAGTTGTTGAAGTGAGGTAAGTCTGTTTAACAATAAGAAGAGGAAATTTAGTTTAAGGAGTCCGGACAATGACCATCATGATAGGCTAGCCAATTAGGATGCCTTCTGTAAGAGTTCAAAAACCAAAAAAAGGCTGTCTGCTTCTACATTGTCAATACTATATGTTGAAAAATGAGAAGAAAGTATAATTGAGTATGTTTTAACTTTTAAGTAAAGTTTCTCGTTTCCAATTTGGAACTTTACACAACAAACAATCCAAACAGATCGAGAAAACTCGAAGAGCTAATATAACATTAGGGAGTCCGCATGGACAGCTACTGAACTATCTCAGGAAGGCACAAAATGTAGGGAAAAGTTGCTTAACAAACAAGCTCAGTCTTAACATGAAACTAACAGATTTGTAATGGAAATCTAGAAGGGTAGACAATGAACCTATACTATGCATTCACGAGAGAATGAAAGAAGAATGATATACCATGTCTCCTCTCGACATCCATTAATGAAGTCAATGCAGTCCCTCCAACAGTCCATTCATCAACGGGGGCATCTAAGTTGCCAACCTAGAAGTAGATAGACAAGAAATGAGTTACCAAAACCTAGAAAATGGACATTTGATTGTTTCTTTTTAACAAAAAAGCACATAAAAGTTGTTTAACCAGACGAATAAAATAAATTAGCTGAAGTTACTAAGGTAATTCTATCTCAAATTAGGTCCCATGATTATCCAAGAAGTCACCGGCTTCAAATAAGCCACCAGGAACAGCTCTCCCAGTGGCAAATTCCATAAACTTGTTGGCAATTTGCAACAAGGAAAGGTCTAATGACATTAATTGCCCTACTAACATGAAGAATAGGGAATAGTGAGTTGGTAAAATAAGAAAAGTACGCAAAACACTATTTCTAACTAATAGGCAATTTCAAAGTGCCAAGATGATTAATCAGTCCAGACTGCAAATCAGTCAGATTTTCTCGAGATTTAGCCCACAAAAGCCTGGCATAGTCTGGCTCTTGATCTAAGTTGAAACGAATCCAACTAAACTAGGAGGACTGAAAGCCAGGGTGATGGGTTTAGTCGTTGTTAGTTATGTCAGCTAGAACTAGATGATTTTAAAGGTAATAATAATATATGTATATGGTGTAAAAACAATAACATAACAAGATACTCGGCAACACTCCTTTCAGATAAACCATGTAAATAAATGAAGGCATCTTCCACAACAAAATGTGACATTCTCCACAAAACAGATTTGGGTCAGAATCTTATACAGATTCTAGGTTGAATCAAATTCATCCGATTTGATAGGTTAGACAAGTTAGGATTTGATAGGAATCAAGTTCAAGATAGACCTTATTCAAAACATGTGTCAAGTAGATAAGCCGAATCAGATTCATTCTAGTGCTACCAGATGCACCTACAGACAACTTATTACAATGCCAACAGCAATAACTTGTGGAGACCAGAATGTCAGACATATAACTGTTCCAGAATAATTCTAATATGAGTGAAGTTTGGAAATCTCTACCCAACTTGACACACTATTTACAAGAAGAATTTGCAGGAAGAAATTTCTTTTCATATCAAGATAAGATCTACCATCAACATCTGATACAATTTTCATAACAACAAGAGCAATCATCTGAAATGACCAAGAATAGCATGATCTTGTCCTATCAAAAATAAATAAATAAATAACTGAAAAGTGACTTGATTTTCTCATTTCATTTTTTATGTTTCATCATTTAAAGTTATGATTTTTTTCGATAATAATGACTCTTAAGCTCTTAGCATAATAGAATCCCAATAAATATTGACATTCAAGGAAAACATTTACATACCCTTGCATCATTTTTCTGGAAATATACAAACTATGACTAAGAATATGGTTTAATTAAGTCAAAAGACCAAGTCGTCGAAATTAAAAGAAGCAAACATCATGCTGATTATGCAAGGAGTGATCATTGGACGGAAGGCAACTTTATCAAATGATTGCTAAAAGATGTCCTCATAGACAAGTGGACTAGATTTCCAATCAAATTACTAAGTAACCCATGCATCGCTATTCCTCCATCAATCATCCATAGAAAAACTCCTAAATTAAAATAGCTAACAGAAGGCTCATGCTCATGTTGTAGAGTGATATGCTCCGTAGTCCTGATTTCATGATTTCCATCATATACATCATAAACGTGCAGGCAAAACCAAATAGTGCACTAGCTGATCTGTTATCTTATCACAGAAGTGAGCACTCAATCCTACCAATCCAAATCAAAACTATGCGCCTGACATTAAAAATTGAATTCATAGAAGATGATCTGCAATAATCAAACCACTGATACTAAGAACCAAAAAATCATGTGATTTGAGAATACTTTTGCACATTCAACAAGCCAATAGAGCACTTGATCATGAAATTTTTGGTTTTCAAATAAAATCCAAAAGAATAATCTTTGATAAAAAAATTAATTTGTATCCTTAATCAAATCAAAGTACTTTCCAAGGATTATGGTTTCAGGAATTCTGGTGTGTGATACCTGGCACATTCAAACCTGTAGCCAAACAATGTATTGTACCTAGTGCATTTGGCCCATATCAACTCCCAAGCTACAATTTTCATGTCAGATTGAATGAAAGCAATCAATATCAGTTCCATTGTACAGGTTTACTTGACCCGATCTAGCTAATTAAATTTCCAAAAAAACTCAATTTGTCAGCATTTCTGCTCTATTCATCAACTACTTGTCTGCTGAGTGGCAAATTTTGGTATCTTCTACTCATATCAAATTTCTTATATTTGCAGCTAATTAAACACAAGCCAGATAGATTCAAAAAGGGACCTTCTGGTTTAAAGTCATCTAAATGTATTAGCTGTAGTTATCTTTGATAGAGTTGATGTTCAATTTGACTTCTCCAAGTTTTATTTTCAGTTGGTTGGATTGAGGGCTCAATCCTACCAATAGGATACTAGCACAACTCTTGATATTAAAATGTAGATACGTATGCAAGTATGTATCAAGTGAATTACTAGACAGTACTTCATAATGTCAGTGCATGAAGATGAATTATTAGAACAGAAAAAGAAAGAAAGTTCTCTGAAATAAGAATGAAAGAGAAGGTAACTGAGGATATGAGGCCTGTTTTCCCGGAATGTAATAAAGCTCCAGCAGCATAACCCAATGCATAGCAATAAGCGGCATCAAAATTTGTAGGCAAGCCACATCTTCCCTCATATCTGCAAACGTAGATCCCTAAATCAAAACTAGAGCAACATAAAATAGCAAAACATCTGGCATTAATGTTAATTCACAATGTTATCAAAACAACCTCAAAATTTGTGAGTAAAATTTTGCTATTGAGTGGCATGAGGATTATCAACCCAACAATAAGAGAGGGTCAGCACACAAGGCTTCCACTCTGAAGAAAGTCCAATGTATTCCTTGCTTGCAAAGAGACTAAGCTGGTTATTCTAATCCACAACACTCAAGTTGCTGGAGCAACATCACCATGATGCCCAGTAAGACAACATTTAACAATGCAGTAAACTTAGGTCCACCATTCAAATCAGACCAATTCAATAATTAATAAGGATACTCTTACCCAAAAAAGTGGGATTGTCCTTTGAAGTGTCCAGCATATGTGCCCTCAGACTTTCTCTTCTCCAATTCAGTTTCGACCATGGAGATAAGCATTTTCTCAGTTTCAATTTTGGCAACCTGACCACATAATAGTAAAATGCCATGAAAAGGAAAAAACTAACCCTGTTTTTTTTCTCATCAAAGATCAAGAAATAACTTAATATTGGTACTCTGCAGTTTGCCTTACCTGTACATTTCCATGTGGATCTCTTTCTAGCAACAGCTGCTCTTGGATTGCTTGGGGAAGGAATTCAAATAGCAGCTGAGACTGTTGTTGAAGTTTCTTTTTCCACAATCCCTCTTTGTCAACTACATCATGAGCTAGGATTTCATTTAATTCTGCAATAAGCTGCTGAACCTAAAAAATAAAAAGAGAACAATCATATCTTCATGATGATATATAAACAAATAAATGAATGCAAGGGAATACAAAAGAAAATCAATTTATGAATTATAAAATTTAAAACATCAAATCAAATTAAATAAAATTTGAATACCTCCGGAATGAAGTCAATTAATCCTTCTGGAATAAGTATGACACCATAATTGTAGCCAAGTTTTGCACGCTTACAGATTATGTCAGTAATGTAGTCCGTCACATTCTTGAGTGTTTGCTTCTTGGCAGCCACCTACAAGCAAAAGAGGGACCTTAGCAAATACAACAAAGCATACAACATTTTCAGTTATAAATGAAACATAGAATACTATATGCAACAATCAGAAGGAGTTTTAGGTATCATCGTTGTCTAAACCAAGTATTTATTATTGTCTCAACTCTCAAGTAGATAGTAGGCCTTTGTGTGCTGTTGTCATACTAAGTTTCTCGATCTTAATCAATGTATGAAATATCTCTACTTTTGTAGGTCAACTTTTAAGGAGAGAAAAAAATACACCCAGGGACCAGTATGTCTGGTTGGAACGAGATGGAAAACCTTGGTTTATAGCATGGAACAAGGCCTCAACAACTAGTTGGCTACTCACATCAAGGAGGGTAAGACCCCGGTATAAACCCTTACCAAGCCTATACTAGGCAGTAAGCCCAATAGGAGTCCCATACTAAATGGTACAAGCAAGTGCAAGGGCCGTACTGGATGGTACAAGACCCATATAGAATGATATGCCTCATATCAGCTTGATCCATCTGGTTTACCTTGGCCCACTTACCGATAGGCTGCGGGATTAGAAAATACCATTAGTTACATACCATACCTGGCCATATTAAAACCATGGTTTCAAATAGAGGAAGCACAACAAATGAATGACTTCTCTATCCAAAAGGTGACAAATCATATAACAAAGGAAATGGAATTTGCCAAACATTTGGCAGAGGAAAATCAATAACATAAGTTATTTTGTCAAATAGACCCTTGAACATAAAATCTAAAATCAAGGAAAGCACCTCTTCGCCAATGATAGCAATATTCGGGTGTGTTTGCAAAGCACACTCCAATGTAATGTGAGAAGCAGCACGCCCCATTAACCTTACAACTACACAAACATAAGTCATTTAGCACAGGTAAGAGAAATTAGCCTTACAACTGCACAAACAGAAATCAAATCATTTAGCATAGGTATGAGAAATCAAGCAAGTGTAACTTGAAGATTAGCAAGGACAGTACAAACAAACTTTTGCAAATTGCACTGTTTAATGTGCCTATGCATCAAGTGTTTTCTTCCATAAGGGGCTAACTAAAATCTTGTAGGTCAATCATACAAAGCAGAAATGCAAGGAAAAGAATGATAATGATAACATTTAAAAATTACAACCTAGAAGGACTAGGGTTATATTTGAGCAGGAACAATTTGAAATCAGTTGCTTATCAAAACTGATGGAAGAGACTGATCAAAATTGATAAAAGAAAAGACTGAAACTTCCATAGGGCTATTTCAAACTAGACCAGATCATGCAGATCAGTTACCATGCAAAGCTTCACTAACATCAACAGACATGCTTCCCAATTCAAATACCCTCACATATTTAATAAAAACCCTGATGAGATGGAAATTTGACAGCACAAAAGGAGTGGACCACATCATGATGGGAATTTTGAGAGATCAGTGGGTACATAAAGCTCTTTTTTATCAGATGGGTGTAAAAAGAATTTCCTTACAATAACCACTCTAGTATGTAGTAAGTAGAAAATTAGCAACATATAATAACTAAATAACAAGTCGTAGAGCATAATTAGCTTACAGTGATAATATTTTCCAGTTGACCGTGCATCAGTCATGACATTTCCTATCATTTCAGAATATATCTGCAAAGCAAGAAAAAATCACTGAGAAAACTTTGCAAGGAAAAAAATAGATGGACATAGATTTGCCTAAGAATGAACATTTTATTCTTATTCACGTGGCAGCATGAGAGAATCTCCAGTGGCCTACTAAGAAGTTAAATTATTTTGCATCTTTGTTAAGTATGCATTCATATGTATGTAACCAGTAAAGTTAGCAAGTTGGATTGTGTTGATAACTGGTGAGGAAATATCATTTTACAGTTATCAGTGACGAAATTATTAGAAGATCTATCTAAATTTGTAAATAGCATTGAAATTGGACCTAGGCTGACGATAATTTTCACTTCACTGGTGCAAATGTTCAACATGTAACCTGAAACATTATTCACCAACCTCAGATTCTCAATTCAGGTGTGGTTCTCCAATACATAAAGTAACAGTTCGCTCAACAAAAAGGAGAGGAGGCTTTTACATGTTTTACATGATAAAAGGCAAACAGAACAACCATCTTCTGCTGCCAACGCTTGCATGTTTAAGTTAAAAATAGTCAAATAACCTGCTGGTGGGCAAAGCTCAAACTTGTCACTCACATCCCTATGCTTAATATTATTATGTGCACAAAAAAACAGATACGGATGAATGTTTTCATTGCACTGTTAGGACACAATTCTTATAAATTCTTCATTAACCCACAAAAGAGTGTTCACAGATACATAATTATGATAAAAAAAATGTCTCATACTACTAATTCTTGTGAAAGAACTACACAAATATCCACTAATTTAATTAAACAAATATTTTAAAGTTTTCAAACAAAGAGTTAGATCAAATAAAATCAGCTCTATTAGAGCTTCAAGGGCAAAAAACAGATATAATGGTTTTAAAGTTTAAGCTAGAGAATAAGATAGACAATGATTGACAGATGCTGTAGCAACAATAAGATAATAGACACATGTAATGAGTGATGGTAGGTGTGATGTGATATTTGAAAAATATGCAACAAAGAAAAGAAGGGTTACTAGTGACTTTCGTGAATATGAAGGGTGCAAGCACCAAGGTTTTTAACACTAGTAGCTGTATCAAAATTTTATTGGACTTGTAGGTCTAATATGGCTTTATACCCAAATAAAAAAACCTTAGATATTGGTTGATATGCAACACTAGTACTGGTATGGTATATAGTTGTTTTACTTTGATCAGTGATTGTTCACACTTCACACAATACCATAACCTTGTCTCCTTTTTAACAATCATGTTCGAACTCTAACAATATCTTCATCAATCTCTCATTCCTACTAGTAAATTCATAATATCTACAAGAATTTAGTAGGTCACAGATCATTAAAACTTCAAAGTTCTCCACACAAAATTATCAGGGAATGGTTAAGGACAGAGCAATAATGAGGATCAAGAATCTCCATATCATAAAGACTAGAGAAGTTAGCAAAAAAATTTTAACACGTGGTGTCACACTGTCACTAAATATAAGCAGAAGCTACAAGCCTACAACGAAAGTTCCAATTATTGGTTCATCATAACATAAGAATCTTGCTTCCCTAAATAGGCACATACCACAGCACAAATGAAAAAGAAAATAAAAAAGAATAATGTTTGACCTTGCAAGCTGTGTCAAATCCAAAACTTGCTGGAACTTCCTTGCATTTCAAATCTCCATCAATTGTTTTTGGGCATCCAATAACCCAAGTTTTCATATTCTTTTGCCTAATCATTCCAGTGTTATACAAAGTGGACAAATTGGAGAGTAAAACAAACCATCATGAACATCATAATGATTGGAAGTTTGGAGCATTATAATTTTATTAATTTGCTTCATTGTCCTACCTAAAATTTTCAGCAAGGAGACATGCATTGGTATTGGAGTCATCTCCACCGATAACAAGAAGTCCATCCAAATCGAGTTTCATAACTGTCTCCTCCGCTTGCTTAAACTGATACATAAAATCATGAAATGAAATGTCAAACACAGACATCACTGGTTAGTCAAAGTTATTATAATGAGCACATATAATAAAAAAATGTAAAGAAAATGTAAAGAACTTGTCAAACTACGTTTTTAGACAAATAAATTAGGGAAAACAACAAGAAGCACCTGTTCTGGGGTTTCAATCTTGTCCCTTCCACTGCAGATCATATCAAACCCACCCTATTCCAAACAAAATTTAAGATTATTAATATTGCTATAAAGTGGAGAACAGAATTTTTTACTTACGAGATACATATGTTATACTAAAAGATAATTTCAGCATTCACAAAGACAAGGTAAGTGGAAACTCCATGCATAACCACGAAGAATGCAAAGTCATAAAGGAGTAATATGTTTCATGCCAAAATATGGCAACAATGTGGTTTATGCATATCAACAAGATTTTTAAATAGGTATCACATTTGTATCTTATTCGACTGGCACAAATTGACCAATCTGCTGTAACAAGATTCTGCCTTCGTACACCAATAAAAAAAATTCTATGATATTCTTTCATATGTGAATACCAGTCAGTACAATTTATGTATTGGTATGTCAATACAGTACCAGACCAGCAGAATATTACTGATATAATTGTCATGGAATTTTTTTAATATTATTACAAACATGATATCATAGAGCAAAAGTTCAATATGTATGCAAACAGAAGTAGATTAGATCTCAAAATCCTAGTATCCTTATCCATATTTCCATATTTTAATTTTCCTTCTCTAAAGGTAATCCATCTACTAAAATTACAGTCTTTAAATTGATTGCACCATCATGTTCTGATGCATGATCCTCTTGCACAAGGCATGTTTAGCTTTCATTCACAAAATTTCTCACTAGGAGGTTTAGGTTTGTTGCTTAACTAGTTGAATTCTTGTATGGCAAACCTCAAAATGAAAGTATTTAGTTAATTTCATGTTTCCTGGTATCATCATTGTTAAACACATGCAACAAGATATTTGACTAACACTTCATCCAGAACATATCCATTTAAACCCCTACATGTTACCAAAATTGTTCCCAATCTAAAAGCTTCCAGTAGAAGTTGACCTGCCAATTCCTATCGTTATCATAAAAACTGAGATTTAGCCACATATCAAAAAGTTGCACCATAGAGATATTTTTCTCCTTTCAAATGGGATTGTGCGTGGTGTGGAGAATAGATAATACATTCAAATTAAACCAAAAATTCTGGTTCCACTAGGATTCTAAGCCAGACAAAACCAAGTGACTATATACACAGAAAAGTAAACCAATCCAGAAGATCAGGCTCTGCTCCTGTTTTGCACATGGTTCAGGTCAAATTAGCTAAGAGAAGCTCGAGAAATAGTCTAGCAATATCTGGAGTAAAAGAATACTATGATAAACTTTAAACTATTTATTAGAAAAAAATAAAAAGTAGTATATTAAATATACAACACATATATGTAGTACTTCTCAATTTAGTTTCATAAACCGTACTTTTCAATTCTTTTCTAATTGAACCATTTTTTTCCCTAAGAATTAACAAAACAACACTGCCTAGCATTATTCTAAATTTATTATATTTGTTGGTTTCAACTGGACAAATTAATACCCCTACTTCATTGGATGGGGGACATCAACAGCTGCAAATACAATGAAATGAATCGACCTACTGATTTCACAATTGACAGTTAAGTTCATGAGTTTAGAAAGCTCTTAGGGCGCACATAATTTTAGCTTTAGTTTTACTTATAAAATTACTTATAATCAAGAAAATTAAAGAAGAATTAAAAAAATACTTTACTTTTACTTTTTTTTGTCCCAGAAGTACTTGTTATGAGAAAGAAAGATATGTTCCATCTAAAAAATCTATAAGTCTTAGATTTCAAACGAAAAGCTAATTATGAACTTTACCAACAATGAATTTATTTGCTTAAGAAGTTGTATGAGTCCTCAACATAATGCTAAGCAGATCGTTAGAGAGCAAACAAAGGGATCAAAATGACTCAAACTACAGAATTTGCTTTCATAAAACTGACACCACTACCAAGCAATAGGAGCAACATATCAATATCTCAAAGCTAAGCTCAGCACTTGGTAAATTTAATCACACCAACATGCCAATTCTCCTATCATTAACTTGAGAAATTTTGAGGCCAGATAAATATTTGTTATTTCACCAAGACCATATTGTTATCACAAAACTTCAATCTCTTGTTTATATAGTTAACCTTTGTGCTTTTTGCATCAAATAAGGTGGGCCACATATGAAGGCCAGCATCTTTCAGTTAGGAAAACACAATATCAGCCTCAACCAGATAAGCTGAGAAAAGATATTCCAAAATCAGCTATATTGCATCAACAATAGAATCAGAAGAAACGCTAATAGTTGTCACAAGCTTTCAATTCAGTGATTTTTTTTTTTCATTTCCGCGAATAGACCCTTGATAGCATCAGTCAAATATCACTGTCAATTTAACATGTAATATGTTGCAATCTGGAAACAATTATTAAGTTCATAGAAATATCCATATCGAGGTTCCCTCTTCAGTGAAAAGTATTTGGCAATAGAAACATCAACGATGAATCAAATACCTGGTTTCGGTAAGGATAGATGAACTCTGGAGTCAGCTCCACATATTTGCACTTCATAATCCCTGCTGGACCTCCCTTGAAACCATACAAGGTGCTTCTCTTAGCGCGTTCCTGTAGGTAATCTAACACATTCCAAGAGGAAAATAAATAATAATTACAACAAACCACTCGAAGTAAACAAAACGAAATGAACAAACAAAGCAATTAGCGGCACCGGGAGAGTGGCTCACCGAAGACCCCAGAGATGACATTGTGTCCACCTGGAGCCTGGCCACCGGACAAGACGACGCCGATCTTCAAACCTTGGGGCAAATCCGTAGGAACCGAGCCCGTCGGCACCAACTTTGCCGATGGCTGACCAAACATATTAGGAAACAACTTGGCGATCTCATCTACAAAGCATCAACATCATCAAAGCATTATCAAGGGGAAGAACAACTTTTCTGTCCCGAATCTTAAAAACCCCTCCATCTATCTGCGAGATCTAAAGCGATCCCCCGCAATGGCCAACGAGATCGAGTCGGGAGGGCGACCTGGGTTGCCGGCGGCGGAGCTCGGGGGGCCATCGAGGAGCTTGAACGGGCCCTTGAGAACGGAAGGGAGAGGGAGCGGGTGGTGGAGACGGTTGGTCTGCACTTCGCTGTAGACAGAAGCGAGGCGGCCGGGAGAGGGGCTGTTGCCGCCACCCTTGGGGAGGACAGAGTTCGCGAAGGCCATGGCGACAGAAAGGAACGAGCGAAACGGAGTCTGACAACCGGAAGACAAACCAAGTGGCGCCCCCTCGCTATTATTAATATTGTTATCTCGATCGTCTACCACGAAATAACACACCGGGCGTTCGAACGCATCGGTTCACGGCGAGAGACGTCAAGGGAGTCGGTCATCGGGGTGGGTTTGAGATCAGTGGGTTTGTTATCTCGATCGTCTACCACGAAATAACATACGGGGCGTTCGAACGCATCGGTTCACGGCGACAGACGTCAAGGGAGTCGGTGCGGTATGATATCAGTGGGGCGGGTGTACTGTGGGCGGTCCGGCGCGTGAGACATTTGGCATCACTATGATAACGAAGTCGAACCCTCCAGATTGATACGCCAAGTAATAGCTTCCTACCTGTATTAGGCTCATCCCGAGTAACGAAGTCGAACCCTCCAGATTGATACGCCGAAGTAATAGCTTCCTACCTGTATTACAATCCCTTTCTTACGGTTGTTTTGCACCTTTATACCGGGACCGAAGCGTCAGCATGGTTAGGCTCATCCCGAGTGCGCACCCCGTTCTCTTCAATGAAGGTTGAAGATTACTCCTGTCTGTTGGATACATGCATATAAGTCGGAATCGAGGTCAGCATGGTTAGGCTCATCCCGAGTGCGCAAGATCACCAACACAGTTTTAAAGTTGGATCATATTAACCCGAGATCTGATTGAGGGGGCATAGACCCCGTTCTCTTCAATGAAGGTTGAAGATTACTCCTTTGGCTGTCTGTTGGATACATGCATATAGGTCGGAATCGGAAGGTGAATCCCTTCGATGATCAAGTTAGAAAGAGATTGCCCTCGCAGAATTGGGATGTGAGTGTGTATCTTTTTTCTCCCTCCCCTGACACGTTCCTGGGGTGGCTTTAAAATTTATCGTGTGCTGACATACGTAGGTGTTAATGATTATCGGTGTCTCCGTACACAGATGTTTTAAAGCTCGACCCTAGCACTGTTCTTAGGGGTGGCTTTTGTACTCGTTATCATATGTTGATACACATAAGTGTTAATAATCGTCGATGTCTCCGTACGTAAATGTTAAAGACTTTGACTCCCAACATTGTTCCTAGAGGTGGCTTTTGTATCCGTTATCATGTGTTTGACGTACGTAGGTGTTAATGATCGTTGGTGTTTTCGTACACAAATATTTAAAGGTCCAACCCCAATATTATTCTTGTGGGTGGCTTATGTACTTGTTATCGTGTATTAGGGGTTCGAATGGCAAGCGACTGTCTTACTTAGAACCGGAGTGTCGAGGTGGCTTGGCGTGCTACGTTAGCTTCAGAATGATGTGCTAGATCCATCGTGGCAATTGACGTATCTATGGGATAATGTAAGAATATGTTATATCAAATATAATTTAGTGTGAATAAATTAGATGATGTGAGAGTGCCTGTGAGCCCTCTTATCCATGAAATAAGCTCCATACTTATCAAGAACAATCTAACGAGGACTTAAATCAAGGATGTAAGAATATGTTATATCAAATATAATTTAGTGTGAATAAATTAGATGATGTGAGAGTGCCTGTGAGCCCTCTTATCCATGAAATAAGCTCCATGCTTATCAAGAACAATCTAACAAGGACTTAAACCATCCCAAGTTATCCAATGGTTGTGGAACAAGTAAAGGTGATTAGCCAAGAATCTTATCTAGAAACCCTTTCTTATCTACACATTATAAAGTTGTTCTCCTCCATGCGGGAGGATGATTGGTCCACTCATCTCTTCAGCGATTTTTAGTTCCTCCACTGAGCCCATAGACTGGACAAGAGAAGAAGATGACCTCTCCCTTCTAAACCTTATCATCTTCTTCTTTCCCTCTCATAAAGTCATGGCCTACTGCCATGTTTACATGTATGTATGTATGTATGTGATGCAACTATCTGTCTTCCTTCTTTAGTATACTCTCTCGTACTTCCAATCTGGATGTTAATTGATATCTCAACATCTGCTATTTCGATCTTTTCGTTAAAGAAAAAGGAAATATATTTGAATCGCGGTTTGCATCGATGGTATTGGTCAAGCTCGGTCATTAGAACCTAAAGCTCAACCCGAAAGGAAATATATTCTTCTAAGTTTCTCGATCAGAGCATATGAGTCGGTACAGTCCAACAAGAAGCTCACCTTTCACTGGCTGCAGGAAAACGATGGCAGAAGCGCTCCTCTCGGATGCATTCACCACAAGCTATACAAATCACTAACGTAATTAATTTGCTGCAGGTTATTCGCTCGGAGTACACGAGACCGACAAATACTGGCCTCTCTCAAGCAGCGGAGGACCTCATCGGATGAGGGCCACTAAGTCGACAGCAGCTTCATGCTCGATGTGTCGAACAGCTCCATAAACCTCAGATCGCAAACTCTTGCTTTGGCAGCAGCAAACCGCTGGTACTCGTCGAACACCGAACTCAAGCACCACTTTTGTAGCTTCCTCAGACACCCTACGACGCAACCTGTTCGATGCTGAACCATGGAGAGAGCGCAGATTAGAACCCGATGTCTGTGCATCAGAGCCATTGACTCTCTCTCTCTCTCTCTTACTCACCTTTCCTCTTTTGCAATGGATAAGCAACGGGTGGTTTTTGGCATCTGGAGTGACATAGACAGAGGTTCATGAATACAACATTCGATCGTTCTTTTTCCCAGCTATGTAAGTTTTACGTGTAATTACCGAGGACAACTTCGAGAGCCTCTCGAATTCTCTCTCCTGGGATGCTGACGAAGGGTTCCTGCCGAGATGAACTCCATTGATAGTGTTATAATCTAATTCGTTCCTTGTTGATCGATCACATTGGACAGCAAGAAGGAGTACCTTGCGACCTTCGATCCCAAACTGGAAGAGCCTGATACTGTTGGACTCGAGGAACTCCTTGTTCACCTCCGGGTATGGCTCCGGGCAGAGATATCTGCGGGCACAAACAAGAAAAGATTGGCGATCGGTGAAAGGGATCAAAGATCACGAATGTAGTTAGCGTTCTCCGCTCACACGATCGACCGGAGCTTGAGGGTCTCCAGAAAGCGGAAGTTGGTGGTCTCGGGGAACCCCGACCGGAAGACTCCATCGTTGACCATGGCAAAGTTCAGCGGCGGGACGAACACCCCCTCCGCCACTGCCGCCGTTACTTTAGAGCTGGGTGATCGATGACTGTTGCAGTCGTCTTCTTCGATCGCCTGCTGGACCACGAACTCCTCCGGAATTCTTGCCATCCCCATATCAACTGCGGCAAGAGAGGCGGTCAAATTTGAAGGCCGAACGCATCTGGCGATGGGTATACATAAGTCAAGGAAGACGCAAAAGGTCGTGGCTGTTCATATTAAATATAACAAGATATAACCGAGAGAGTAGAAAAGATGCAGTAATGAATTGTATGAATGGACTTTTACGTTGGAAAGAAGAAATGGTCGTAGTTGCAGCTTCTGGACACAGTGCTACCTGAGGTGGGCGCCATTTGAGATCTCAAGCAGGATCATCATGGGTCAATGTAATTACTGATTCAGTCTTAGCAGCAGAAGGTGTAGGACCTGAGGTAATTCCAGCAGATCTTTGGAATCATCCACATCACGAGTGATGTAATGTGCTTCTCCATCATTCTTCATCTCTCCTATTTAAAATTTAAAGGTAATCATCATAATCTACAGGAATCATGCAGGTTTACCGGAACTGAAGTTGGAATTCGAGTAGATGCATGTTGGCATCTGATGACACAATACGCAGGCTTTTATCTCGGGCATATGCGTCTTGTGGATGTCAAGTCATGCAGCAATAACGATTGATGAACGGAGGAGAGGGAGCCGACGAGTACATAATAATAATAATAATGGGCGGGTTAGGTGGAGGGTAAGCTATTCGATATTATACTGTACGTTTCAGTTCGAAACAGCAGACAGTGGCACGTCTTTTTGCCTTTTGGCTCCGAAGGGATCAAACGCACATCCCATGGAATATCCGGCGAAGCCTGCCGTGGAGTGGGCCCACGCCGTGATGCCACCATCTCGCATCGCCCCTGCGCCACGGTCGCGGCCGTCTTCTTCGCCCCGAGGGAAGGGTTTCAGTGGAACAAGTGGAGTGGGGCTGTGTGTGTGACTGCAGCCTTGCATGCAATATAATATGAAATGACGGATGAATTGTTGGAAATTTTCCTTCTTTTTGAATTATTTTTATATATATATAAAAATAAATAGTTTTTTTTATAAAACATTGAAAGTATATTTAAAAACTTAATATAAACCAATTGATATAATTTTATGCATAGTTAATCGAATTCAAATATGGATGTGGCGTGGAGCTGCTACCGTTCTTACCTAACGCGACAGATGCGCGAGATTTGCCGTCGGAAGAAGGGCACGTGGGGTGTGGCTATCTGTCATCGACTTCACACCCGACAATATAGCTACAACAGGAGCGGTCCCATTGATCGGTAGCCATCGACCCACCTGCCTGCCTCCTTTGGCTTGACGTCGGCAGCGCCTGTTAGTCCGTAGGCATGTGGGCTCCAAACACCAACTGACGCGACGCCCACCGCAGGATCGATGGATTGATTCCATACGGACTCCTCCCAACTTGCACCGCGCTTCATCGTGTTTGGATGACCACTCTCCTCTCCTCTCCTCCCCTTTTGGATGCGTCGTCACGTCCACTGGCCCTCGTAGCTGCCACTACCACAAGTTGCTAACTCTTATTTATTATGGCTTAAACCGACACATATTTTGTAAGATAAGCTATATGTGTGGCCTGTAAAAAAAAATAAAAACCTAGAAATGATGCCATCCCTTGGAGTCTATTCTATCAAATTTTAAGTGACTCTGATTTTGATTCTGAAACCGAAATCATTGATTTAGTTTCAATTCTAATTTGACCTATTGATTTCGGTTGATAGTAATAAAAATAATATACTCCATCAGTTTGAACTCAGGTCAATAGGTATTAACACTGTTACAACTAAAAGACGATCAGAGCATCCCACAACCTTGTAAATCCACTTTTAACCTTTCAGGCAAAAGAATATTTATGCACCATGGTACGATTCATGATTATTGACTTCCACCTCTTGAACATGTTTTGCACATAAATATGACTGGCTCATCTCGACTACATAAAATGCCAAGCATCATCAACCGATTTAATCGCATCTGCAAGGAAAAGATGAATCTGGTCATTTGTTAATGATAAATTGCAAATATTAGATGTACGCAAACATGACAGTTCCAGATTTATCACTTCTTTTCCTGTGGTATTACACATCTTGCCAGCAAGCAAACCTACATTATCTAATGTTTCACATTTTTATTTTTGATAAAATTTTAATATATCACAATAACATATAAAACAACAAGGAAAAAAAGATTTCCTATACTAATTTATAAACAACAATTAGGATTATATGTACATACTTGTGGTTTGAAAATCTGGAGAAAACTTGGAAAAATATTTGTGATCGAGTCTGTAGCCGGTAGCACAGAGCGGAGCAAAGCTAAGTTCCTTGAATCTGTTCTTCCACATTGAAATATGTGATCGTGAGCACCAGGAACTGCTTCAACACAGATTGCATCTGCTCCAAATGACTAAGTTTCTGCCATGAAACTAATAGCTTTTCCGTCTAGAACGAAACTTCTTTTGTTAATATATTTTTAGAAAAACAACATCTCCATCATTCATCTTTAGCAGCTAAGTTTGCATTCATAGAGATTTCGATTTCTTCAAGGGAGCGTCCTTTTGTTTCAACAATGAAATATGTTGCAAATACTGCAGACATCAAGGAAACCCCACCAAAAGCTCCATACACAGGCCCCACACCAAATTTCTCCACCAATTCCAAGAAATATAACCCCACTAAAAAGTTGCAAATCTGAAAAATATGTGCAAGAAGGAATCAACATCAATACAAATTTGACCACTAGGATTGACAAGAAAAAGCTAAAACAGTTGTGCAGTCTTGGTTCCACTAGGCATCTAATAGTAAAAGTGGCATATCATAACTAATTAGTCATATCAAACAAACAAGGGTTGGAATGTGTAAAGGTGTCATAACATGTCAAATCAAAGTAATGCATTATCCTATATGCTGGAAGTGGGTTAATTGGTCAGTTGTGTTAAACGTTTGGAATTTCCACCTAGCACTTGCAACATACTGCGTTACAAGTTATTTCTAATCCTGCATGTAAGAAATATGTACAATGCTCACGAGCACATTAAATACACATCAATATAAGAAATCCAAGATGAAGAAAGCATGACAATTACCAAGTGACTGACCAGAGTTGTCTAACACTATCATGCTCATAGTTCTATTAAGTGCAGCCACTAAGAAGCTAACCTGCACATGTGGTACATCGAACAGTAGCATATATTCCAGCATACCCTTCAAGAACAATTTGTATACTGCAGAAAAAGCAAAATATTTTACCCTTGTCCTCTGATGATTATACTGTAGGTCACAGGCTAGAACCTGTCAAATGGATAAAGATATCATCTACAACACAAACCTGCCCCAGAATTTCTCATAACTAAAGGCAAGGTTGACCATAAACTACTTTGGTAGGTTGAACTACAACAAGTTTTCTTATGGTCCAAATTGAGTATACTTTAGGTTTATTGAATACTGTTTATGTTAATTATCTTACTTTTTCTTCTTTAAAGAGATCTATTTTGATCAATATTGATACTAAGGTCTGATTTCAGGTGACAATATGATTTAGTAAAGTCATTTAGTTTCTGGAACTTATGTTTGGAGAGCTCTCTAATACATATAGATTAAGACTCATTTCCAATTCCTACAGACCGTAGAAAAAATAAAACTAACAAGGGCAAACTACAAAACTCTGTTTTTTATAGTAAGGACAAGTTCACACCTCACGCAATCCCTATGTGTCAGAAAAAGATATAAAAAATTGATTTTTCTGCCATGAAGTCATTCCAATACTTATCTAACTTTAACGCTCATAACACGCAAACTACCTGCCATACAAGTGCACATAAGGAACAAAACATAAATTGCAGATGTATCCACTTAAACTTCAATCACTACAGAAAAAAGTTTATAAGTTGAATCTAATACAAACTTCAGCACTCACAAGTCACAACAACTTGACCATCTAAAGACCGAGAAGAAAGAAAAATCATTTGAATTTATTCTTCTACGAAAAGCTATATTCCAGAACACACTGTACGAGCAGAGTGAGAAACAAGAGCTCAAGGTGATTCATCAATGCATAGACATGACAAGCTTCCGTCAGTATTTCGTCAGTTGGAATGTTTATCTACTGTTTGAAAATGCTCAAAAATATATATTTAATTTTCTGTCTACATGACCAGCAAAAGTAAATATTCTAACCATACAAAAGCATCTTGGATAAATAAACAAAGTATCATCCTTCATGCCAAAGATTGAGCAACAATAGGTTATATGGCAGCTATCAAGATCATAAAACTTACCCAATGTATTGAGAAGCTAAAACCCATTATCTTCGAACGTGATTGGTTAGAACTGAGCTCTGGGATAATAATACCAGTAACCGGCCCAGCACCTAAGGCAAACATAAAGATGTACCTACATGCAAAGATACAAAATTAAAGAATTGAAATGAGACCAGCCAATGCTACAATCTCTAATAATTTTTGCTCTTTTGACAACAGCTTACTTTCTGGATATAGAGTTAAGACCAAACCTCTCATATAAATCGAACTTGTACAAGTATTTAGAAGGAAATCAAAATAACCATATACAAAGCAATATATATTATTATTTTCTTCTCATATTGTTTTTCTATATAATAGCATCATAATGAACCGAGCAAAGCAATATATATTATTATTTTCTTCTCATTGTTTTTCTATATAATTGCATCATAATGAACCGAATTAGAACATAACATCCTTGTAACAAAAACTATATAATCCAAAGAAGCACAGAAGAGATTTTGTAACAAAAGGAATATTAAATGTTGCACATGATGGACTAGACTTATGCAAAACAAGATATGAAAAGAGAGAAATGTCTCTTTCCTTTGGCTCAAGAGCAGTAACATACACCAGTTTTGTGAATCCCTTTTACCAAAGATTTAGGAACAATAACACTACACATCAAAATGCCATAATAAATATCCACTTATTTTGTATTTACAATATAGTTATGTTATATTTTGTCTAAATATGTAGGATATCCAAAATGTTATTTAGTGATATTATTTATCCTACCAAACTTGCATAGTTTTTATGTTTTATTTTTTTCTTGAAGATATAAAAGTAGTATCTTGTACAACAATAGTTTACATCCCCATTCCCAAGGTTTAAAATCATGGTCACCTTGCCAGATATGTAAGGTACCAGTGTACTAGGTGATATACTGACTAATGTGATGCAGAGACTGAGAAAAACTAAAAAGGAATTTTTACCATGCAGTACCGAACTATATGGTCTGATATTGGTCTTGGGTTGGACCAGTACATACCGATCAGTATGTACTGGTCTGATTAGTATTTGTAACCTTACCTGGTCTTAGTCATCAGTAGTGTGATTTATTACTTCCATCCATGAATTACTCTTTTAAGTTTTAGTGCTCTTTCAAATATACTTGATTCACACCGTTTTCCCCCAATTTCTCTCCTTAAGCTGTCTAAACCGTTTCACCTTCAAAATTCACATACCAAAGAGAATACAACAAAAGAAACATTGTTGTCATCATGTTTTGAACACTAAGACATCCAAAGACCATAAGCGAACTTTCTGAATAACTTCAATATCATGGAAACATTGAGATTCTTAAATTAAAAGAATTTATATTAAAGAAGGCTGAATGATTTAGGATATAACTATATTACTAAAGAGTTCAACATAACTTAAATTTTCTGTCAGAATCATGATATTAGATTTAAAATTAACTTCCTTTGGAGGAAAAGAGCGTACATACATCAGAGTTCCAAGAATAGACAATATGTGGCTAGATCCTTCATCCAATGGAACAGTAATAGCATAAACAATAAGGAACATTGAGATGGCCTGCATATAGTGAAGGTTTCCATGAGAAACATGGTAACAATAAATTCTTCTGTAAATAAAGAGATCATGATCTACCTTATTTTGTGCCATGGAATTTGTATCAATTGATATAGTTGAGATTTGAAATCTAACCGCCCAATATCTTAGTACCATACCTAATACAAGCTTAGATACTGTTTTAGGCTCACCCAATATTTTGACATAGGATTGCTTTCAAGCAATACAAAGGTTTTATTGTTTTTATTATTTACAGATACTAACAACCTAGAAACCCAAAATTTAAAACCTTGACTAAAACACTTGCTGGTGATCGTGAACTCAATTCTCCAGAGGATCCTAGGAAAAGGTGTTTGCCATGAATTATACATTTATTATATTAAATGATCTTTTAATTATGACTTTGATGGTAACTATGATGGAGACTTCAAATGCAGTTTACAACAATAACAACAAAACCATAAGTCTCAACTAATTACAGTTTATTGTAGTTAAGTTCTTTATTTTCTTACATATATATGGTCTTGTTATTCCAATGTCTATTGCAGCTTTGGCCCCTAGTATTTCATGACAAGAAAGGAAGAGAGAAAAAAAAAAGTTAATTTGTAAGCTGCTTATGTTCATATATTAACTCGTAGTTCACATCTTTTGTCTTTTAGTGTATTTCTTGAAGAAATAATTTAATGGTGAAGAAAAGGTTATTGAAACTTATTGAAGAATTTGTTATGAATTGAGTCATTGTGTTGTAATTGATATTTATGTATGATTTAGTTATCAGGAACATGATTATAAAAATTGAATGAATCATTGTTTGGAGGTTGCACTATCCAAAAAGTTTTACTTTTTCATTTACTTTTGTCATGAGGTGACTGAGGGAGGAGATTGTTAGTGTATTAATTGATGGCTTATTTCATTAGATTTCACTTGTAAATAGAGTGGTACCAGCTCCGATAATAAAATACATGAGTTGATTGGATCACTAGTAAGCGGTGTGCAAATATAGAAATGTGGTACCACAATGTGAAAACAAACATGTGAGTCTTGTTGTTAACATTCAAATGATCATAGTAGTATGTAGAAACAAAATTACTTTTATAAACATACTAATAGATTAAAATAATCCTTATCAATTATTTTGTAGCGATTGTAGTAGAAAGCTACACACCATTCCCAGGTAGCTTCCTATTAAAAGCCTCCGCCTTCCTTGATTATCCATCAGGGTTAAAGCAAATAATGCCCCTAGAGAGTATGGATAATAATAAGATTTCTATCAAAGAGGAACCTACAAAACCCCAAATGTGAATAACAATATTTGTAACCTGCAAAGTTGGTGAGTCCAACAAGTAAGCTAGCCAGTGAACTACTTGTAATACCCACATCTTGAAAGGTCAAGGATGAGAAGTAAAGAACTCCATTTATTCCAGCAAACTGTTGAAGTATGAATAAAGATCCTCCAATAAAAGCAACTGATTCATAGGACAATATCCCGTCCAATTAAGAAACATAATAAAAATAATGAATAACCAAAGGAATATAATAATAATGAAATGTTGAAGAGCTGCTGCAGTCAGTTTTATTTTCTTGGTGATGAACAACACACACCTAAGTTTTTCTTGTTGGTTTCAAAGAATTAGTTTATCCCCTGTACCTTCATCAAGGTAAAATAAGTTAAATATTTGAGCCAATATACTTCCTGATTAGTAAAAGTGAAGCTAGCAAATAAACATTAAAGAGGGAACTGAATGCAACTCAACAAAATTTGTACTTCTAAGTTCAAAGATATATCATATGATACAAAGCAGGGCTATCAAAGTATTGTATCTAATCCAATGCAATCCATTTAAAATTAGGTACAGATTGAGTTCCGTATTCAGTGAACCAAATTGCGATCCAATTTGTTATTCTGTTCACAATTGAGATCAGATGCGGATTGGGGTTGATATGCTCCAGCAATCTTGACTCCTATTATTATGTATTTATAGCTAATGACTATAAAATATACTCCCACATCCAGACATGCTACCACTTGACCATCCAACAAGTTAGTCATTCATCCACCTCAAACAGACACTAGTAGAGTAGCTCTATCCAATAAGACTCACTTCCTCCCTACTCTTTGCACTAAATATTACTTCTCAGACACATTCCATGGCAAGGATTAAAGATATCTCCTCATCAAAGGAACATAGAAGTCTCTAACGGGAGAAGCTAGGTGGATTAGAGTGGGCTATAGGACCTTGAGGAATATTCAACTAAATGGTTGAGATTCTCGAGAAGAATGTGAAAATATTAGATATCTTGTGGAGAGTTGGAAGGAGACTAGATAATAGACAGAGGACCTAAATCAAGGTGGGAGGTGGGCTGAAGGCCCGATGATGAAACAAGCAAAAGGCTTATGACGTGAAGGATGCAAGTTGCAGTGACTCCACAGAAGCTCCCCAACAAGGTGATAGGAGAGAGAATAAATTCACCTTGATCTACCACAGGAGGCAATAATACATGATGTCAACCGTTGTGAAGGGATATTTTGAGCTACTAGAGTGAAGCATGCAGTAATAAAAAACCACCCTCAATGTACCAACCGCGATGGATACACATGATCGTACACTTCCCCTCTGCTCATGTCTAGGAAGGTGACGAGATCAATGAGAAGGCCTCTGCGAAGAAGCCGCAAAGAGAAAAAGGAACTTCTCACTATTGTTGGAGCTTCTCCCTCAATAATTCAATTGTTGTAGCAAGTATAAGATTATCAAATAAGGACTTCTACCATTGAGGAGCTAATATATAGCTTGCTTCTAGTGTTCAAGTGTGTTGTCTTGCTTTCAGCATGCTCTAAAGCTTTAATATTTTTCTAATATTATCTTTAAGTTAGTGTCCAGTAAAATCCTGATGCAAAATGTTACAACAAGCCATATGAGATCACAACACAGCAACATCTGTGCTAAGACACATTTGGTTCATCAAATCATCTTATAGATTTGACCTTTATACTTTCTCACTCAATACAAATTGTTCTTTCTTATTTTTTATCAACAAATGGAACAAATTTCTTGAAAATTGGGGTCGGTAGAAATTATCAAGGTCTGCCGTTTCGATGTGTACCGCCCGGTACGGGTGGTACGTACCGGTCCGACAGATTATCAGTACACGGACCGCCCGGTACCGGGCGGTACGACTGGTACAGTGCTGCAGTGCACTGTAGCAGTGCACTGTGCAAACAGTGTATTGCAGCGATGCAAACAGTGCACTGCAGCACTGTAGCAATATACTGTAATACTGCAGCACTGCTACAGTGCTCGGTACACCTGAGTGTACCGCTCGGTACACCCGTACCGTACCGTACCGAGCCCAGGTCGAAACTTCGGTACGGTACGGTATTACGGACCTTGGAAATTATGAGTCTGTCAGTTAAGATCCATACTTTTGATCACCAAGATTTCTAATAGCTCTTTATGTTCATCTTAAATTAGTACAGAATGCAGCACTTACAGAGAGCAGCCCTAGAATCAATTGTATCAAGCTTGAATACCATACTTAAGATATGTTATATAGGATTTTTGCTGTAGGATCCCAACGATTTGGGATCATCAATATATATATCTCCCACCATGGAACACAGTTGAGTACATTTTCACTAACTGAACTTAAGAGGTGACATACTAATCCGGCCGCCAACCAGTGCCAACACCATCAACGATTTTAATCCTTTGCCAACAAACATTAACAATAATCTCCTAAAATGTTTATAACTAAGCTGGAAAATGTTCTTCAACTCTTGTATTTGCATCCATATTTTTAATTATCATAATGTTAAGAAAAGCACTGGACTATATATTCTGACCTTCAAAATTACTATGTTCAAAAAATCAAAGCTAATGCTATATATAGTATGTCCTCATCAAATGTATCTGCAATCTTTATAGCAAGGATTTTAATTTCGAATGATACCGCCCGTACCGGGTGGTATCGTCGATTGGGGCTGTTCCCGCCCCATTAACGTTGGAAATCGGTCGGTAACGATCAATGTCGATCATCACCGCTCGCTACCGGACGGTATTAGCGAAGGGAGAAGAAAAGGGAGAACCTGGAGATCCTGATCCGTCGCTGCCCTCCCTCACTAGACGCTGCGGATGAGATGTCGCCTCCTCATCTAAGGCGACGAGGCCTCGGCGTCGTCGGCGATTCTCCTCATCCGCGCGGGGAGAAGAAACCGAGGTTTAGCGACGTCCTCTTTTTTTTATTTTTTATGGACTATATATTCTGACCTTCAAAATTACTATGTTCAAAAAATCAAAGCTAATGCTATATATAGTATGTCATCATCAAATGTATCTGCAATCTTTATAGCAAGGATTTTAATTTCGAATGATATAGTCTGTACCGGGTGGTATCGTCGATTGGGGCTGTTCTCGCCCCATTAACATCGGAAATCGATCGGTAACGATCAATGTCGATCATCGCCGCTCGCTACCGAACGGTATTAGCGGAGGGAGAAGAAGAGGGATAAGAAAAGGGAGAACCTGGAGATCTTGATCCGTGGCCGCCCTCCTTCGCCAGATGCTGCGGATGAGATGTCGCCTCCTCATCTAAGGTGACGAGGTCGGCGTCGTCGGCGATTCTCCTCATCCGCGCGGGGAGAAGAAACCGAGGTTTAGCGACGTCCTCTTTTTTTTATTTTTTAACTTATACACACACACACACACACACCGAACAATATGCTAAAGCATACCACTCGGTACGCTCGTACCGTACCGTACCATACCGAGCTAAGATCAAAACTCCAGTACGATACGAAATTACAATCCTTGTTTTATAGTATTGATTTATCAACAGCTTGATCTAGATAAGACATGAGTTGTTGTTATAATCAAGGAATTATATAGCAGCTCCAAAATTTTAAAATATTAACTTAATTTGAAATTAGGGCATTACCATGGTGAACCAGCATATTGGTTCCCAGGCACTAGATAAAGCACAGAATTGAAGTCCATGGTTATGATTATAATTTGAAATGAATCAAATTAAGTTAATATTTAAAGGAAAAATCATGTATCAAATTAAGATTGATAACTAAGGTTTACGATTAAGAATCTACAATTCTAGAATCAGTTATGGCTTGAAAAATATAGAAAAAGAACATGTACATTGTGCAATTATATTTTCTTCTAGTTTCATTGACCAAAGGGAACAAAAGATAAGTTGTTCATCAGCTATTTTTGCATAAACAAAGGCAGCTTCTAGCTAATGCTTAACTTTAAATCAGCAATTTACCTTTCTTGTTGGGTTCCACTAAAAGCTCCAACCAGCTAGTTTTCTGATTTTTGACATCATCA
>LVTN01000287.1:0-10334 GCA_001649415.1 Musa itinerans | reverse complement strand
AATAGATTAAAATACTCCTTATCAATTATTTTGTAGCGATTGTAGTAGAAAGCTACACACCATTCCCAGGTAGCTTCCTATTAAAAGCCTCCGCCTTCCTTGATTATCCATCAGGGTTAAAGCAAATAATGCCCCTAGAGAGTATGGATAATAATAAGATTTCTATCAAAGAGGAACCTACAAAACCCCAAATGTGAATAACAATATTTGTAACCTGCAAAGTTGGTGAGTCCAACAAGTAAGCTAGCCAGTGAACTACTTGTAATACCCACATCTTGAAAGGTCAAGGATGAGAAGTAAAGAACTCCATTTATTCCAGCAAACTGTTGAAGTATGAATAAAGATCCTCCAATAAAAGCAACTGATTCATAGGACAATATCCCGTCCAATTAAGAAACATAATAAAAATAATGAATAACCAAAGGAATATAATAATAATGAAATGTTGAAGAGCTGCTGCAGTCAGTTTTATTTTCTTGGTGATGAACAACACACACCTAAGTTTTTCTTGTTGGTTTCAAAGAATTAGTTTATCCCCTGTACCTTCATCAAGGTAAAATAAGTTAAATATTTGAGCCAATATACTTCCTGATTAGTAAAAGTGAAGCTAGCAAATTAACATTAAAGAGGGAACTGAATGCCACTCAACAAAATTTGTACTTCTAAGTTCAAAGATATATCATATGATACAAAGCAGGGCTATCAAAGTATTGTATCTAATCCAATGCAATCCATTTAAAATTAGGTACAGATTGAGTTCCGTATTCAGTGAACCAAATTGCGATCCAATTTGTTATTCTGTTCACAATTGAGATCAGATGCGGATTGGGGTTGATATGCTCCAGCAATCTTGACTCCTATTATTATGTATTTATAGCTAATGACTATAAAATATTCTCCCACATCCAGACATGCTACCACGTGACCATCCAACAAGTTAGTCATTCATCCACCTTAAACAGACACTAGTAGAGTAGCTCTATCCAATAAGACTCACTTCCTCCCTACTCTTTGCACTAAATATTACTTCTCAGACACATTCCATGGCAAGGATTAAAGATATCTCCTCATCAAAGGAACATAGAAGTCTCTAACGGGAGAAGCTAGGTGGATTAGAGTGGGCTATAGGACCTTGAGGAATATTCAACTAAATGGTTGAGATTCTCGAGAAGAATGTGAAAATATTAGATATCTTGTGGAGAGTTGGAAGGAGACTAGATAATAGACAGAGGACCTAAATCAAGGTGGGAGGTGGGCTGAAGGCCCGATGATGAAACAAGCAAAAGGCTTATGACGTGAAGGATGCAAGTTGCAGTGACTCCACAGAAGCTCCCCAACAAGGTGATAGGAGAGAGAATAAATTCACCTTGATCTACCACAGGAGGCAATAATACATGATGTCAACCGTTGTGAAGGGATATTTTGAGCTACTAGAGTGAAGCATGCAGTAATAAAAAACCACCCTCAATGTACCAACCGCGATGAATACACATGACCGTACACTTCCCCTCTGCTCATGTCTAGGAAGGTGACGAGATCAATGAGAAGGCCTCTGCGAAGAAGCCGCAAAGAGAAAAAGGAACTTCTCACTATTGTTGGAGCTTCTCCCTCAATAATTCAATTGTTGTAGCAAGTATAAGATTATCAAATGAGGACTTCTACCATTGAGGAGCTAATATATAGCTTGCTTCTAGTGTTCAAGTGTGTTGTCTTGCTTTCAGCATGCTCTAAAGCTTTAATATTTTTCTAATATTATCTTTAAGTTAGTGTCCAGTAAAATCCTGATGCAAAATGTTACAACAAGCCATATGAGATCACAACACAGCAACATCTGTGCTAAGACACATTTGGTTCATCAAATCATCTTATAGATTTGACCTTTATACTTTCTCACTCAATACAAATTGATCTTTATCATTTTTTATCAATAAATGGAACAAATTTCTTGAAAATTGGGGTCGGTAGAAATTATGAGTCTGTCAGTTAAGATCCATACTTTTGATCGCCAAGATTTCTAATAGCTCTTTATGTTCATCTTAAATTAGTACAGAATGCAGCACTTACAGAGAGCAGCCCTAGAATTAATTGTATCAAGCTTGAATACCATACTTAAGATATGTTATATAGGATTTTTGCTGTAGGATCCCGACGATTTGGGATCATCAATATATATATCTCCCACCATGGAACACAGTTGAGTACATTTTCACTAACTGAACTTAAGAGGTGACATACTAATCCGGCCGCCAACCAGTGCCAACACCATCAACGATTTTAATCCTTTGCCAACAAACATTAACAATAATCTCCTAAAATGTTTATAACTAAGCTGGAAAATGTTCTTCAACTCTTGTATTTGCATCCATATTTTTAATTATCATAATGTTAAGAAAAGCACTGGACTATATATTCTGACCTTCAAAATTACTATGTTCAAAAAATCAAAGCTAATGCTATATATAGTATGTCCTCATCAAATGTATCTGCAATCTTTATAGCAAGGATTTTAATTTCGAATGATATAGTCTGTACCGGGTGGTATCGTCGATTGGGGCTGTTCTCGCCCCATTAACATCGGAAATCGATCCGTTGGAAATCGGTCGGTAACGATCAATGTCGATCATCACCGCTCGCTACCGGACGGTATTAGCGAAGGGAGAAGAAAAGGGAGAACCTGGAGATCCTGATCCGTCGCTGCCCTCCCTCACTAGACGCTGCGGATGAGATGTCGCCTCCTCATCTAAGGTGACGAGGCCTCGGCGTCGTCGGCGACTTCTCCTCATCCGCGCGGGGAGAAGAAACCGAGGTTTAGCGACGTCCTCTTTTTTTATTTTTTAACTTTTATATATATATATATATATATAGACACACACACACACAGAGAACAATACGCTAAAGCATACCACTCGGTACGCTCATACCGTACCGTACCATACCGAGTTGAGATCAAAACTCCGGTACGGTACGAAATTACAATCCTTGCTACCACTCGGTACGCTCGTACCGTACCGTACCATACCGAGCTAAGATCAAAACTCCAGTACGATACGAAATTACAATCCTTGTTTTATAGTATTGATTTATCAACAGCTTGATCTAGATAAGACATGAGTTGTTGTTATAATCAAGGAATTATATAGCAGCTCCAAAATTTTAAAATATTAACTTAATTTGAAATTAGGGCATTACCATGGTGAACCAGCATATTGGTTCCCAGGCACTAGATAAAGCACAGAATTGAAGTCCATGGTTATGATTATAATTTGAAATGAATCAAATTAAGTTAATATTTAAAGGAAAAATCATGTATCAAATTAAGATTGATAACTAAGGTTTACGATTAAGAATCTACAATTCTAGAATCAGTTATGGCTTGAAAAATATAGAAAAAGAACATGTACATTGTGCAATTATATTTTCTTCTAGTTTCATTGACCAAAGGGAACAAAAGATAAGTTGTTCATCAGCTATTTTTGCATAAACAAAGGCAGCTTCTAGCTAATGCTTAACTTTAAAACAGCAATTTACCTTTCTTGTTGGGTTCCACTAAAAGCTCCAACCAGCTAGTTTTCTGATTTTTGACATCATCATTAATAACAGTTTTGATCTCTTCAATAGACTTCTCAACTTCTGACTCACCCCAAATTGTTTCTATAACTCTTCTTGTCTCATTGACTCTTCCAACCTAGACAAATTAAAAACTCTAGAAGGAAATTGAGCAAAATTCAAACAAGGAATTAGTTTTTTTCATAACCTATATTACCTTGTAGAGCCAGCGTGGACTCTCAACAGCAAATTGCATGCCAAATATAAGAAAAAAGCCAGGAATACAAGCTATATATAACATTATTCTCCACCTATGAGATGAAAATTCAGTTATTTGAGAGATTGGCACAACAATGACATTGGAACAAGTAATGAAATTCATATGTACACATGGATAAACAAGTGGGCATGCTTGGTGATCATACTTAGACAACAATTTCGATATATTATAGATGAAAAATGGTAGTACATGAACGAAAAGAGTAAAACTAAATGCGAGTCCTTTTTGGCATATATTTCAAAGCTGGTTGGCACAAGTCTATGCATGAAACCCAGTCTCAGCTCTTTGAATGGGCCTGAAAGGAGCTCACATCCTCAAACTAAAGCATGTTACCAGAACATTTTGTCTGCTTCAGTTGGCCACATAAATAAAGATATGTTGACATTTTCAGAACTCCTAGACGGAAAAAGAAAATGAGAACTAAATTCAGTAGTAGTTCTAGCATAACACCTGAAACAAATCTGATTCTTTACTGGCTTGAACAAACTACGTTAACTGGTTAAAGTACAACAAGGTTCTAAAATCTGGTTAAACTGCCAGGTACAGTCCAATTTTCACTGGTCCATCATCGGGTCCAGATCAAAACTGGGCGGGCTGCCCAGTATCTGACCATTATCACCCCTCTGCCAAGCAATAATGTTATCTCAGGTTACAGGATCCACCAATTGATTCATTAGAATCTTTTCTAAGGGTTTTCTCCTCATTTCTTCACCCCTCTCAATCTCTCTCAATTCTGCAGCAAACACTCAATCTCACTCTTCAAACTTCATTTCTCTCAAATCCAAGGCTAATATCAAGAAATTGAAGATTCATTCTCAAGAAACATCTCATTTTTCATAGGGAAAAAAGGTAAATCCTTGTGATTCTTTGTCCTTAGAATCATGATTTCATAGATGCCACATGCCCAAAATTCTTGTGGACCTGTTTAGATCCAGCAGAGATCCTTGCAGATCCAGCCTAGATCCTAGATTTGCAAGGGCCTTGCCTAAATCCTTGAAGAACTAGCCAAGATCCTTACTCCACATACTATCAATCTCTCACAGTTGCATCACATTAAAGGAGAGCTGAGCAGCAACCTTAATGTGGTTAATCAATACCATTCGAAACTTTACCAATCCAACTCTTTAAGTCTGACTCAATGTTCCCCAACCTGGTTTCATAACTTACAAACACTCAGCAGGACGAACTAAAAACACATAACAAGGGTCAATTGGCTCTAAAATCTTAAGGGCAGTCGAACTAGTATGAATATGCTATTCTTGCCCTCATTCATCAATTAAGTGCTGCAGTTTATTAACCATACTACTCCATTAGACTGGTATACTGCCATTTTACTACCTGAATATAGCTCCAAACAAACTAACCAATGCATACCAATTCAAGGGATTTGGAGCTAGTACTGTAACAATATTTAATTCCTGGCCCTCCATACATTTTATTGGGTTATCATGGTCAGGAAGGAGAAACAAATCTTATAAAGTGATTACTTTTGTAGGATGTTTGTAGTTATGTGGGAAAAATAAATAAGCAGGAACCTATATTCTTAATCAAAATCAAGAAGAAAAAGAAATTCAGCGAAAAACAAGTTGTGTACTACCTCACTTCACCACCTATTTACACTTAAAGCTACCAAGGTGCTCATGGAGTTTCTCATAAATTTTCTGACATTGGCAAAGTGATATGTTATAGTTACAAATTAAGGTCATTACCTCATACAAGACAATTCCTAGGAATGTTCTCATTTGAGCATATCTTTATCTGCATCTAAAATAGCAATCTTTTGTTCAAGATGAAAAAGAAATTAAAGAATGTCCCTCAAATTTCTTAATTGCCCAAGGAAAGGCCATTCATGAAAGGAACGTAAAGTTAACCAAATAACTCTTATGAATGAAAGAAGACTTCATGAGGCAAAGTGTCACCTGTCTATTCTCTCTTTAATCTAATCTCTGTCCTTAGAGAATCTTTCTACAATCTCTAAATAGATTTAATCTATTTTTCTTGCTTATTGCAATATGATTTTCTCCATTATTAAGAATATTTTACCATCACTTTTACACTTGTCACAATTGCTAAAATTCAATCTTTTATCTTTTTTTATGCATGAGAGCAAATAGTAACAATATTTAAATCATAACTTCCATCAAGGTCCACCGTCGTATTGCAAGCAAACTTTTCATTTTTGTCACCTAGAAGGCGATGGGCTCACCAAGTGATAATAGGATATATAGCTGTGTTTACTTATTTTTGATAATAGGATATATAACAGAAACTACTAACTTTCCAATGGACTCACTGAAGCCTCACTATTTACCTGCATGACTAAGAAAATAACACAGTAAAACTAGATTTCCTTGTGTTGGAACATCGTGTGCCAGACAACAATGGGCATAATTCATGTCATTACACACCATAGTATTCCAATGCAGAAATGCATGCTTACCGTTAAGCAAGGTTAGTAGTTTCGTGTATGGGTCACACTGGTGTACCAATACTCAGTATAGAGGTTGTATCAATTGTCGGTACAAGCAAGGTTAGTAGTTTCGTGTATGGGTCACGCTGGTGTACCAATACTCAGTAATAGAGGTTGTATCAATGCTCGGTACACTGATACATACCAAGTTTTAAAAAATAAAAAATGGAAAAAATGCCCAGTACAGAATTGTATCCATCCTTTACTATACAGCATCGAGCATATACTGGGCATAAAAAAAAAAAAATGGAAAAAATGCCCAGTACAGAAGTGTATCCATCCTTTACTATACAGCATCGGGCATATACTGGGCAGGACAAACATACAGCCAGTGTTTTGAAAAGCCTCTAGGGCGCTAAAAGGGCACGGCAGGGAGAGGGAGGGATGGAAGTATGTTGTGATTAGTTAGTTTGGTTGAGGCAACTATTCCAAAAGGATCAAACCCAAACTGAACCCAAAGTCCATTCCCTCAGGCACATGCCAAAGTCGCCCAACGCCTAGGCTCACACGTGGCACCTCCTAAAACGCCTCACCTGGATCTGTTACGAGACACTAGGCTCGCCTTGTCTTGTCCGAGAGCCTGAGCATCTTTTAAAAACACTGCATATAGCACAGTACAGCTGGGTTTACCTTGGTCTATACACTAGTAGCTTGTCTGGCTAGTAATTAACTCTTGTACTAAACCATACTGGATGGTATTACGAACCTTGTCATTAAGTATTTAAAAAATAGAAGAGAAAAAGTGAGATGACGAAGCGGATGCTTGGCAATCCAGGCTGGGAAACCAATATTTGGTTGGGGCTACTTTCAAGGAAGGTAAATTGAGGGGATAAGTTGCTTCAGAATGAGCTAGTGATCCTTATCCCTACACAGATCCGATTAGCTGGAATTGAACATGGATGAGTAATGTATCAACCAAAAATTATGTAGGATGAGTAATGTATCAAGTATCAACCAAACAATTATGTATCAGTTCAAGGAATTTCAGAAGCCAAAGCACTAACAATGCAATACATACTAACCACAATGACAGAACACCAGTGCATATCATCCATGAATGGAAAAAACCGAACTCAAAAGATGGTCTCATTCGAGCATCGGACATGCAAGTATACATACCTTCATAACTTCTTTTCACTTTCTTAGGCACATTCGACAAGATTATAACTTTTGACAAGGTCAAATTGATTGGTTTTAAGGTGATGGATAGCCATACAAAGGAGCGAAAAATGACATCTGACAATTATTTTATTTGTTCATTAAAACCCAAAGCATGTTTGTTTATGTTTCGATAATGGTGAGTCCAACATGAAAAGCACACTGCAAACTGGATCCAGTTTTAAGCCTTGATTCTTATCCTCAATCTTCAAGTCACTTAAAAACCAAAGAAACTAATTATTTTACTTGAGTGCAAAGACAATATCCACATATTGTACTATAAGCAAGAATAATAAACAAAAAATATAAGTTTAAAGCAGACAATACCAAAACTTTGTTTGATAGTCGATTAACCCCAGTTTGTAAATCCTAACTAGTTTATAACATGGCAGCATCAACAAAATTGGGTACAACCGTACAAGAAAAATGACTCACCAGTGAGGATCACTTTCAGAAGGAATCCCTAAAGCAAGTGATGCAATTATACCAAGACAAGTCCCAATTTGACAAAGAGATCCTAGTGAACCCCTATATTTTGTTGGAGATACCTGCATCACAGCACATCATGAATCTACATTGATATTACAGAAGATAGAAAAGGCTTCATAGCATGATCATCATACATTTCAGACATTTGACACACCTGGGGTTTTGATTTTTTGCATCTGCTGACTCTATTGGTTTTTTTTTTTTTTTCTTTTGGTTGAAGCCTTGAACGAAGTACAATGGCTATGACTAGTATGTGTTTGTCATGTTTCAAACAACTAAGAGCAATGCTCGTAATAATCACAACGACTCAAAGCAACATGATAATTTGTATTGTTTCTTGTTTCAGGTCTTCATTAGTAAAATTTCAAGCTTAAGATTTCAATCCAACTTAATTTGCTGTAATGTCACCTCTGATATATAAAGCGGTACAAGGACAGTATTTGCACCAATCCCAAGGCCAACAAGAAATCTTCCCCAGAGCATTTCATTCAAATTATGTGCTTGTGCACTGCAACAAACATATACCATCATCATGACTCATGTAATTATTGGTATATGAAAAGATACTAATGCAGATATAACTGTTAGATGCAATTAAATAGTAAGAAGAACTCAAGAATAAAAAACACAAGGAGCATTGCATTATGAACAATTGAAATTACTTGGTTTTCTTTATAAGCATAAAAAACATGACAACCCATACAAAATTCGTCTCATTCGAGCATCGGACATGCAAGTATACATACCTTCATAACTTCTTTTCACTTTCTTAGGCACATTCGACAAGATTATAACTTTTGACAAGGTCAAATTGATTGGTTTTAAGGTGATGGATAGCCATACAAAGGAGCGAAAAATGACATCTGACAATTATTTTATTTGTTCATTAAAACCCAAAGCATGTTTGTTTATGTTTCGATAATGGTGAGTCCAACATGAAAAGCACACTGCAAACTGGATCCAGTTTTAAGCCTTGATTCTTATCCTCAATCTTCAAGTCACTTAAAAACCAAATAAACTAATTATTTTACTTGAGTGCAAAGACAATATCCACATATTGTACTATAAGCAAGAATAATAAACAAAAAATATAAGTTTAAAGCAGACAATACCAAAACTTTGTTTGATAGTCGATTAACCCCAGTTTGTAAATCCTAACTAGTTTATAACATGGCAGCATCAACAAAATTGGGTACAACCGTACAAGAAAAATGACTCACCAGTGAGGATCACTTTCAGAAGGAATCCCTAAAGCAAGTGATGCAATTATACCAAGACAAGTCCCAATTTGACAAAGAGATCCTAGTGAACCCCTATATTTTGTTGGAGATACCTGCATCACAGCACATCATGAATCTACATTGATATTACAGAAGATAGAAAAGGCTTCATAGCATGATCATCATACATTTCAGACATTTGACACACTTGGGGTTTTGATTTTTTGCATCTGCTGACTCTATTGGTTTTTTTTTTTTTTTCTTTTGGTTGAAGCCTTGAACGAAGTACAATGGCTATGACTAGTATGTGTTTGTCATGTTTCAAACAACTAAGAGCAATGCTCGTAATAATCACAACGACTCAAAGCAACATGATAATTTGTATTGTTTCTTGTTTCAGGTCTTCATTAGTAAAATTTCAAGCTTAAGATTTCAATCCAACTTAATTTGCTGTAATGTCACCTCTGCTATATAAAGCGGTACAAGGACAGTATTTGCACCAATCCCAAGGCCAACAAGAAATCTTCCCCAGAGCATTTCATTCAAATTATGTGCTTGTGCACTGCAACAAACATATACCATCATCATGACTCATGTAATTATTGGTATATGAAAAGATACTAATGCAGATATAACTGTTAGATGCAATTAAATAGTAAGAAGAACTCAAGAATAAAAAACACAAGGAGCATTGCATTATGAACAATTGAAATTACTTGGTTTTCTTTATAAGCATAAAAAACCTGACAACCCATACAAAATTCAAAATGAAATACCAGGGTTCCAATGTACAAGCATAGAGTGGTGAAAAGAACCTTAAAAGTGCCCCAAGAATCAACGGTATTGTATCAAGTTGAAAAGTGCGCCGAGAACCAAATTTGTCGACAAAGGAAGAAACGCCTAAGCTTCCAATAAATGCCCCAGCAATGAATATGCTCACCACAAGTCCTTCAAGAAAAGAATTTCCTTCAAAACCAAGTTCATGTGCTATAGCTTCAATAGGACCATTCATCACCCTGCAAGGATACCTCCACTTCAAGTTTTGCAAATGACAAAAGAAACCAAGTCATACATCATAATTAAGCAGAAGGAAGTGAATAAAAACACATAAGCCGTTACATGAAGTAGTGATAAAAAAATAAAATTACAAATGAAACAAACAAAGCTTACA
>LVTN01000286.1:307459-323797 GCA_001649415.1 Musa itinerans | reverse complement strand
GGGGCCCCGCCCGGCTTCTCGGGGGATGGGTCTTTTTACAAACCCCCCCCCCCCCCCCTCCGCTTCCATTCTCACTTCATTTCATACTTTAAGAAATCAACCTGTGCAGCCTTATGACTTTAATCTCCTGTAAGTATGGATCTTCAAGCCTTAAGGAGAAGGAGAGTTGGTTCCTCTTCAAGTATAGTGGTAGCTTCTTCAACTCCTCCCCCGTCCATTCATGAGCCGTCACCCGAGGCGTCAACCCTAACTCGGTCCAATTATCCTTCCACCGTCGGTCAGCTAAGGAAGAAGAAAGTTGTGAAGGTGTCTCATCCTCGATGGGTCAAGAAACCCGAGGTATAGCAGATTCCCGAAGAGGAACCGAACGAAGTGCCTCCTACTCCCGAGGCGCCAACGTTTTCAAAGGACCCTCAAAGCTCAAGGTCCTCTTCGGGAAGAAGAGGAGAAAGGCAATGGTTAGTGTTTGACCTATAAAAGGGCAAGTCCTTGCCCTTAGCAGTACTGAAGATAGTCGACCTGTCAAACCCAATTCCAGACATGTCTTTATAGCCAAGATAGAAGGGCCTGCAAGAAAGGCAGAAAATATGGAGCAATGCCGGAGCCACGAAGCAATACTACCGAGGGTCCTTGTGCTCCGGGATAGCAAAGTAACCTTACCGTTCCCCCTCGGAGGTTTTGCTTAACGCAAACTATCGTAATGAAGTGCTTATAAGCCAAGTCATGGCTAACCCCTTAAGTATCTTGTTGTTGTATCATTGTTAACCCTTTTGTTTTCGACTTGTCGCATTATCACTACATCACTGCCCTTCTTGACCACGTACGAGACGTTGGCTCTATTATTTATCAATGGTCCCTTATGATCAACAATCTTTGGGAGGAGGTGGAGAGGCTAAAGAGGGAGAGGGGAGACCCAACACTTGTCGCCGAAGTAGAGGCTCGGGGAGTCGAGCTAGTGACATAGTTGGAAGAGGTCGAGCGGCGCCTCGCTGATCAGGACAAACAATTGAAGATTGTCCAAAGCAACAATCGCAACATGGAGGTCGAGCTGCTACGAATTACCCGAGAGCTAGACTCAATGAGGACCTATAACTCTTAGCTTGTTAGGCAAGTTGTCGTGGCTAACGAGCGGATCATGACTGTGATCAAGCAGTTGGTTGCCTTGAATGAGCAAATTCAAAGTTTGGGCAACGAGTTGGGGGCTTTGAGAGAGACGTTGGAAGCTGAGAGGACCATGATACTGAGGTATCTGGAGGAGACAATCATCGACTATAAGGCCTCCATCGGGTTCAGGAAAAGTCTGGAGAGGTCGGGGGTCACCGGGTACTATGTCGCCTTAACCCGTTTTAATGTAAGATACCTAGGGTAGAGATTGAGGCAGATCCATTCATTGAGTACCCCAAAGACTAGAATGTTTCGATAGCTACCTCAAAGACTTGGTGGTCATGAGCAAACTTACGAAGCCTTTGCTTCATCGGTCTCGCCTCAGGGGAAATGTTCAAGTGATGTTGAGCTATGTTGAGGTCGATTCTTGGCAGGTCTCTCGGCAACCATACGAACACCTCAATATTCTCTCATAGGAAGTTGATAAGGTATACCTGCCTCTCCTCGGGAAAGGTTGCCCCGACCTTAATGGTTCGATTGGGTCGGGCTTCATCTAGGGGCACTTCAATCAACGACTCCACCAGCTCAAGATGTGGGACGGACTTGGCCAAGTCTTAAGGGTTCATAGGTGGTGCCTCAGGTCGGGTTTTCTTCAGTAGGGAGACCATCGTCATATAGCACTTGCGTGAACTCCCTTGGGTTGCTTCTTAGCTCTCTAATGTCGGCCCTCGTCGGGAACTTCAACACCATGTGGTAAGTCGCCACCATCGCCTTCAATCTGTTTAGTGTGGGTCGACATATGATCATGTTATACACCGAGAGAATACCATGAACTTAGTGAATATTATTTTAAAGCAAGTTCTTCAAATGTGACGTGTAGGTTCATAGTCCTGAGAAGAGAGATGGAGTCGCTAGTGAACCCCGTTAACGAATAAGTCTTTGAGGTAAGATCATTAGTTGGCAACCTAAGTTTTTGGAAGCATCGAAGGATAACGACAAAGCAACCTATGTCAATCATGACCCTCTTCACCTGGGTGTTAATCATCCTCACAAAGACCACCAAGGCATTGTCATGATTCAGGTCGAGGTACTCTGCCTCTTCCTCCTGGAAAGTTATCTCCGAGTCACCCTCCATCCTCGAATGATTTTCAATAGTAGCTCGGGGATTGTAACTGAGTTGGTGGCATCGTCTGTTGGACCAGATGGGGCAAAAAAGAAGTGACAATCTATATCATATCAGTGAGCGTCTATACTTGTTAAATGAGGTTTAAAAACACCTCAGTGAAGATGAGAATGTGGCCTAGGGGTGAGAGACCCGAGTAATTGAATAGGCGCTAGTATCACATTAAAGTTTATATCGATGTGGGTACACTAATGTGCAGAAAGGGTGGCTGCTACCCCCCCGGGGAAAGTCTTATAGGTCGAGGACAAAGCTTCTTCCCTCGAGCATTCATTTAGAGGATTGGCGAACGGACGTTCTTGCTACATCGAACCATCCTTCTAGTGCTAAATATGTTATGAGAAAATGTCGTTGACGTTCAAGTCAGCCCAACGTGGTTTAAATTCATGTGCAAAAGGTTGTCCGAGGTAAGAATGCTAAGCTCCCAATGAAATTATCTAAGATGCCACCTACATAAAGATCGAAGTCGAGAGAGATTTCCTGAGTTAGTCCCTTCGACACCTAAATTAATTACTCGGAGTAGATGAGTGCAATCGCCAATAGTACAAAGTGACCCTAGATTATGTTAAAAGTGATCTTTTATACTTGGTAGTGAAGGAATGACATATTTTATAGAATATTTTTTAGGGGATAACTTTTAACCGCTTTTAACAACCTTAATTTGACATCTTTTTCATATAGGTAACAAGAATAAAAACAACTCATAACTATCTATCTTGAACCCATATCAATGGGGCAGATCGATAAGGCATAGCTTTTGTCTCCGTTCAACCTAGACGACATATAGATGGTTGATCGATAAAGAGGTTGGCTTGGGAAAACCTTGATTGTTGATAACATAGTCTAAAGATTGGCTCTCACTGTCATCATTTATCCTTTAGAAAAAAAAAAAAAAAAAAAAAAAAAAAAAAAAAAAAAAGCTGTATGAATCATGTGCTTTCTCTGAAATTAATGTACATCAAATCAAGAGCAACGCTGTAGATGGCATCGCTGTCGGACTCGGATGGTGCGTGCACCAGTGCCACGTTAACTGAACGCGCTTCTAAGATTTCAATCCTTGCAATGTTCACCATCGCATCCACATGGGTGAAGCCAAAAGGACTAGCTGTAAGTGTACCGACAATGGACTACAGGTGCTGAACAAACTGTGTCGTCTAAAACACAACATATTTTCCTCGCATTACATGTTTTATTTTCCATAACGGACGAGGCGGCAAACTGTTCTCGGATATCACCAACCCATCTACCGCCACAACCTTATCAGTAGCAAATTCTGGCACCATCTCAACATGTAAAGTATGGTAGCTTACATGTGTAAGGAATTGATCCATACATGTGTCAATTCAACGCACCGATTCGCGAATCGTGTTCCACGTATCAGATTCTAGTCAGAGACACATTTCAAATTGCCCGATAAAACACTAATCGTGTCATCCTTTAATCATATGTTGGGATAAATGTGTAAATTTTGGATTGAAAAGATGATTCAAGGAAAAACTTTAATCTCAAGAATTAGTAAAAAATTGCTGTCTAAAAATCAAATTGAAATTGAAATATCACTCAAAAACCAGGAAATTCTTTGGTAGATTTTGAAAATTCCTTTTAATAATCCCTCTTTTCGGAAGTCGAGCAATCCACTAAAACGACCACCGCTCCTTCACCAAACCTTTATAAATTGCCTACATGCACGCTTATGGTGGACTCCAACATCAAGAATGTGCTAAAAAAATGATCGACACAGCTGGATTACCTCATCACCGCATGATCCAACCAAAGAGAATCGCGCCTGCGGAAAGTACCAGAACATGTCCACATCATCTGATCGGGACACGTGTCGGATCGGGTCTTATTGGTAGAGAAGATGTGGTCAGGAGGCCCTATTTCATTAAAATCTTTAGATCATGAAAATTAAGTCGTAGGTCAAATATTTATCAATGTTATACGATAATATATCACTTTTAATTAGATATGCACCGTCGATAATATTAAGTTCAAGGCAACGCTTATCCTCGGATGAGCTGTCCTAAACTCATCAGCGTGTGAGGAAACAAAGGGGCCAGGATAAAGGGCTTGACACCGGGGTGGGGTTGTCAAACCCTTATCCTGAAGGCTTGTCTACCGTACGACGTTTTGTTCCCTCCGACTCGGGCGGGTTGACTCGGACAATCGTCGCGAGTCCCACGGTCAGAATCTGCAACGAGAGCAAATCGACTCATAAAAATCCAATCCATTGATGAATCAAACAAAGCATAATGGATATCCGAGTCAACTCGGCTGATTTGGTGCCAAAGTTTCAAACGAGGAAAATAAGGGGTGGGGTGGGGTGGCGGGGGCGGAGGCCCAGGTGCAATGAACTGCGTGTGGACCAATCACGGGACGCGGTGCTCCTCATAGCGGCCATGATCTTTCGTTTCCGGGTTCAATGGATCCGCACGGATCCGTCACGTGAGCCGAGGGGTTGTAATTAAGGAGATGCACCCATTCCGATCATAATCCCCTTTCTAGAGAAGAGTATCTAATTATGAGCTCTAAAAAAAAACCTAATTATGATCATTAATCCCCTTGTTGTCTACATGCCTCTCCTTTCCTTCCTGCTCTTTGAGTTCCCGCATAAAAAGTAATTTATATGATAATTAGTTGGTCAGTGAGGATTTAATATAACTATGTAAAGATAATTCACCTTAAGTCTCTGCGGACAGGAGCACATTAATCACCTCGACCTTAAGTCGAAGGCTTCCGGGATTTCATGTGTGGTCGCCTTCCCCTATATATCCTACCCGATCCGCGTCCATAAGATGTATATGAATCTACCTTCGTCTGCGTGAGTGTGTGTTCGAAACTTGATACAAACATACTACAATTACACGAAGACAGAGAGAGGCTTACTTGTCGGCTGTCAGCCTGCAGAGGAGACAAAGGATGGCGAGGAAGAGAGACGCAGAGGCCGAGCTCAACCTGCCGCCGGGATTCAGGTTCCACCCCTCCGACGAAGAGCTCGTCGTGCACTACCTGTGCCGGAAGATAACCTGCCAACGCCAGCCCGTCCCAATCATCGCCGAGATTGATCTATACAAGTACAATCCTTGGGAATTACCAGGTACTGCGCTGCACCCATAAAACAATAGATGAATCAAGAAGTTCATGTTCTTTGATTGGGTAACACAGACAGCAATGTATATGCAGATAAGGCATTATTTGGACAGAAAGAATGGTACTTCTTCACACCTCGGGACCGGAAGTACCCGAACGGGACGAGGCCGAACCGGTCTGCCGGGAAGGGATACTGGAAGGCGACTGGTGCTGATAAGCCGATCTCGACCAAGGGGAGCAAGACAACTCTTGCAATCAAGAAAGCCTTGGTCTTTTACTCCGGGAAAGCACCGAGAGGAGTGAAGACCGATTGGATTATGCATGAATACAGAGTGGCCGATACGGACCGCCGTGCCAACAGGGGAAGCCTGAGGGTATGCAATCAACGATAACATCATATATAATCTGCTAAATTAGTGCATGTGACCATAGAGATAATGAAAGCACTCTTTGGATTCGTGCAGTTGGATGACTGGGTTCTTTGCCGGCTGTACAACAAGAAGAATACCTGGGAGAAGAAGCAGCAACAAAAGGCGACGTCCTTTGGAGAGCCCATCAATTCATCGGACGAGGCATGGTCAGCAGCAGACAGCTTCAGAACACCAGATTCTGAAATTGAAAATGATTTTGTGTTGCCGCATTTCAATAATCTAGGCAACCCATCACAAGCTTCTGCTGGAGTGCAAGCATGGAGCGCCAGGCAAACAATTGGCCTCCAGATGGTGGAAAAAGGTCAGAAAGAAGATAATGAATGGTTCATGGACTTGAATCTGGATGAGTTGCAGAGCACTTACATGAGCTTGGGATCAACACCTGCCATGGATGCAACAAACCAAGATTATTTCTTCCAATCCTTAGTACCGCCCATGCCGAGGCCAAATCAGACCGGCATGCTACCTTTCTGAATTAAGTTGGAAGTTGAAGATGTAAATAAGAGTAGATGCAAACATCTAAATAACACTCTAGGATTTTTCACTTCGTTTCATGCATTATATGCAAACACTTTTGAAACAATTAGTTTCCTTTGCTGATAAAGTTCTTCAACTTCTTTTAAATTTGGATAGAAAACATACGATATTCCATTTCTACCACTGATTCAGCAATCATTTTGAGCATCAAAGCCAACAATACAAGGATAACAATTTTTGTTCATTTCAACCTACCAAAGAAAGATTACATAGGTATAGACTATAGATGTAACAATATCTACATAGCGATTAATTTTTTTAAAGACATTGCACTAAGCCTTTCATATAGAACATCATAATGCATCTGAAAGAGAAGGTGTAAATCATGCTATGCACATTCAAAGCAGACAAACTGAAAGCATTGCTTGGTGAAGCTGAAATCAAATTCGACTGATTGCATTTGGTTGCTTGCAACTGAAAATGGCTGCAAGTGCTTTTACGAATGAAAGCAAATACTGTAAGTACCAGTTGCAGATGCAGCTGTTTGGTTGTCTGCATTTAGAATTGCTACTATGGAAAAGGGTGTCAACCATGCTGTGTACATGAAGAACTCTATGATATTGTTAAGGAGACTAAAACTGAAAGCATTGCTTGCTGAATACTAAAACCTAATGTCTACCTATAATTGTATTTATCAAATTGTAATTATCAAACACCATATCATCTTATTTCATTAGACATGTTAGCACTCATTTCCTGACCAATCATTCATTTGAATCACGATTTCATTATAAATCAATAGTCAGTCTTGAATGTTTGATTTACTCAATATACAATAGTCCAACTATTATTTTTTCTGTATGAACCTAATGCATGAATTTAAGATGTAATTATAATTTACGGAACAGAATAAGAGAAAGAGGATCACAAGCAGGCGACAGAGGGGAAGCTTTTTGGGGTACAAAGTTTTGAGTCAGAAGCTCAATCAAGGTTACAGAGCATTCAATCACTTAGTACCTCAACTGAGGTGCTCGCCTAAGTGACACTTAGTTGAATGTCTCGCCTTGTCTGAGCACCTGTATGTCTCTTGACAACATTGCTTTATAGATATAACAGTCACCCAAACATCTCTCAACAACATTAATTCCTTTTAACAATGAAATCCTCTATTTCTGCTGCACGTAGCCAATATGAACAAAGTATCTCTAATAATGATGATAACCATTTCATGATGTTATTCTATACTGACACATTGGCTGCAACTCCACTTAAAAATATCTGAACTTTGAATTAATAGACTGGACTAAGAACAATATTAGAGATTATTTACTGGCTGGAACAAAAATATCCATTCATGGCTAATCCCTGTGAATTCATCTCCAAATGCTGGAAGGAGAGTTTTAAAATGAATCAAGGTCCTCCTGCACCTTCTGACCTAATAGAGTTTATGAAAGCTCATCAAGGTCCAGACAAGCATCCAATTGATTAGCACCTCCACTGACATTGTTTCCAACATTCAATTATGCTTGTTTCTTGAACTATATTCAACTAACATTGACATGAAGACAGTGGAGGTGCTAATGAAGACATGTATGGATTCTTCAATGAATGAGTTACGTAGAGGCCTAGGGGACTGACATTTTCTAGTTTTAAAGGTAAGGTAGCAAATCAGTCTATGCTATTTAGTTCCCAAAGCATAAATGCTCCTAGTGCACCATATACTGAAGATAGCAAGCAAAATTTCAGAAACGAATGCACTTGCAGAGAGAAACAACATAACAGATTAACATATGCACACACTAATAACTAGCACAGTATTAACATCACAAGTAAAAACAACTTATAAATTTTGCTGTAGAAAATGGCAAGAGGGTTTTTTAACAAGATACATAAGTAGAGAAAAAATAACACGCACCAATCTATACAAGTTCCTGAAAGATGAATGGTTGTAGCCTGAGGAGCCTTCTTGTGTGAGAGGTAGTTGGATAACTTCAACATAAATAGTTGTTCAGCCATGATAGAGGGATAAAACCTGCTCCCTTGGGTGCACCACAGTGATTCATTATCAATTTTCCAAAGAAGAAACTTGTCTGTTCTCCATTTCTACCCCCATCAAACAGACAGGCCAGCATTTTCTTGACCAGAAACAGTGCTCGGTTTATCTCCTCAGCCAAAAGAATGCTTATTTGCATGTCATCATTATTTTTAGAAGCATTTTTATTCTTCCTAAGTAATAACATCAAGGGGAGACAGATGCTACTATGGTATCTTGTTCGGCGGCCCAGACACTATCATGCTCATTCCACCTGCAAACTTACGTACTGTTTAATTCATCTACCCAACAAGTAAAACGCCCCTTTTTCGCTCCTTATCAAAGAGCGTATAAAGTGTCACTTGTCATACAAAAAGAGAGACCTCACTGTAACATATCATCAAACATGTTGTTCGCATGACGCAAATGACGTTCTTACACCAGAGATCGAACCAAGAAGGCCATAAAATCTCCACCGCAGAACCACCCCATTCGCGCACACAGGAGGCTTCTTCGGGTTGCTAACACCTGCATCAGTATCAGAGACGACACAAACACTCACATGAGCGCTTCGTCTCATCATCCCTCTGCAAGGCACGTCTTAAGAACTGCGCACAAGGCTGGCGCCCCGCCGCTACCATCGGATGCCGATCATCTTCTTCGCACGCACGATGATCAATAGAAGGATGGTGTTGATAGGGTAGGTTCGCAGGAACAGAGACGGGAGGGAAGGAGCGGATAAACAAGGTAGCGTAGGAGAAGGGTGTGGGAGGATCCACCGACCGAACGCGAGCTTTGCTGTTTGCTTCAAGGGAGGAGAGGAAGGAGCGAGCTCGCGATAGGAAGGCGGCCTGCTTTTGAAATATATATAGGAGGAGTTGGTTACTTTTTGTATTTTTGAAAATTGAAATGAGGAAAAGAATATTCATTTATATTTTGGAAATGCCTCTATCGAATTAGCTTCCTATAAGGTTTCCATATACTCTCCGAAAGTTGACTTCAGGATCCTCGTAGACGCATTAGTGAGTGGCTCGTTCACGGTGACAATTCTGAAGTGCATTCTAGTTTTTATGTTGTCACCATCCACGCAATGAGTCCGGTAATGTTACAGTTACTACTGAATCGCTGGCTCGACGTTTTCTCGGTTGAAATCAATAACGCAGTTTCTGTAGGAAACATGCTACAATTTAGCATAACAAAAAGCACATCGACAGGGTCGATAACAAAAGATGAATTGTTGGCCATCTGAAAACTCACTAGGAACAAACAAAATGTACTTCTAATTAACGTACTAAAAACAATCCGAAATGTGAATTTTTTTATTTTTTGGAAATTGAGAGGTCTGGCATGATATAGAACAGCCATACGAGATCATACATTAATAGCGGGCCTCCCATCTCATGATTGTGCAGCTTTTCTTTTTTAATGAGGTCATTGCTACTCAATACCGCTTCCCTTTTGGTTCATTTTTCGAAAGCATCATTCCTGAAAGCTTGTTAACCTCATATAGAAGACCAGCAGAGAACAAGAAGCTGCAAAACAGGGAACCAGAATTATTAAAGGCCTAGAAATAATATGTAGAATGCAAAATAAACACAATCTCATAAAACATAAAATCAGAAGTATAAAATTTCTACTTTTTTCAGCAATGGGAACTGGGAACTGCAATTTTCACATAGAAGAACAAAGCATTGTTTAGTTAAATACCATGTTGTTATACAAACACGGTGAACTGTGGCAGCAGCAATAAGAGCAACAATTTCAGCCAATACAACTGCAAGAAATATAAATAAGTCAATAAAACAACTTAAGTGTCAGATGATATCAATCAAAATTAGTTTAAACATTATTGAGCTCACCGGCACCCCATCCTGTCCTTGTGCCACTTGATTCTTGGTAGTTGCCAATGAACTGCAGAATATATTCAAATTAACACAAATGAGATAATGTTCGCACAAGATTCTTGCGCTAACCTAATGGCACCACAGCTTTTCATCCTAGACCACATGACATCAACCAAATGATGGAGATTTACCAAAGAAAGTGAACTTGCAATGTTATATAATGGTAATCTGAAATTTCTATATCAAAAGATGGTTTGTCAAGTGGCATTTGCATAAGATAGTGTTAACCTGGTTGTGTAACTTTGGATATTTATCCTAAAGCACACGAATCCACCAATAAGAAAAAGATTAACTAACAAAATGATTTCTGAAAGTGTATTAACCAGTAAACTAGGAATACATGTTACAAGTCTCCAAATCAGGAAGGCAGTAAATGGAGAATACAGTAGATTGATTATCTTACAAAATCAACTGTGTCATCCACCTCCTTTGCCTGGTTTAAAATTAATATCCAATTTGAAGGAGGAATTATACGGAAGATTTTTACTCAAAACTACATTATTTAGCTTCTGCAAGACAAATTACTGCACCAACCCTAATTTACTGGCTAATATCAATCCCATAATGTTCCTTTCTACAATGGATAGAGTATAATCACAATGCAAAAATTTGAAGGTTAACCACAGACACTCAAAATTAAAAATCAAAATCAGCAAGGCTCATTTTTTAAAGCAAACAATATACTGCTTTTAAACAAAGAGTTGAAATGCCATTTCTGCCTATTATCCTGTTGCATCAATTACCCTCACCAATTACTCAGCCAAGTATTTGAAGTGATAAGTATTGTCAAGGTGATAGACAAACCTTAACTATATTAAACCAGATAAGTTTAGAAGGGATACAATCAATTTTTATCTTAGATTGCATACCGCAACTTTGAACATCTAAACAAGTGAATTAACATGCTTGAACTTCTTCCACAGTTTTGCAGTAAATAAAAATGACAAGAAAATTACATGAAAACTCACCGTGAGCAACAAAAGAAACAAAAGAGAACTGATGAAACCACCAAAGATTGTGAACAACTCAGAAGACGCCAATTTTTCTCTATACATTTCAAGAAGTGAGAGAATGATAGCAAATGAAAGCAGTGAGTAAAGCATGGATCTCCCAGGACCAGCCATGGAGTCTATCCTACACAAAACAAATTAGGAGAGCATCATTGAGAGTAAAACCATGTAATAACAAAAGAATAGCACAAAATTTAAGTACAAACAAATACATGGCAATATCTTATCAAAGAAAAGGAATTAAAAGAAAAGATATGTATCTGAAAACCATGATCTCGCAGTCCTCATTTAAGTTAACTATCCTTTTTCAAGATGGTTTGATATCTAAAGTACTGATACAATCATGTTCCGACAAGCAAATCCATCATTTCTCATTTGACAATCTCATGTAACCAGGCAGGTGTCGTCATTGTGGGTGCCTTATTGTCCATTTGAGCAAGGGTTCACCAAGATGCATAGCGCGTTCCAGCAAACTATTAAATCATCCGACAGTCTCAATTACGTCAGGTAGAGCATCTCGAGCTGTTTGTCAGCGCGACTGGGAAAGGAAGGTCGCTAGACTGGCTATGTTAGTAATGGTTTTAAGTGGAATCAGACCAGCAGCAAATAGGGCAACTAGTCCATTCCACTTTAAAAAAACTAGGGCTTTTGATTCTGGCAAAGCAAAGAAGGCCGCCGTACTATAATCGCAGCATTCCTCGGCCGTCAGACGCTAAACAAAAGCACAACAGATAGAACAGCTCCAAAAATTGGTCTTTTGAACAGGAAAAAATGAGAACACACAGGGACTCCACAGCGGCATAGAGAACTCCTATCCGCAAGAAAATGACATATCGACAAATTCATCCTACAACAAGACCGAAAGATAACGAGATCCAAGTTCAAGATGCAATACCAATAAACGATCGAAAAGAAGAATTCTAGATACAAGACTTCCAGCAAAGAATCCAGCTCAGAACAAAAGATTAGGTCAAGCAGCAAAAGGGGGATAAAAGATAGACAACAGGTAGAGGAGATCCAGATCAGATCAGCTTATGCATTATGAACGCAAGCAAAGAAGAGACGGGTACAGATGAAAGTCAATAATAACAGGGAAAAGAATGCTACCACCACAGATCGGAGCCGCACCCTGTCGCCGGAGAATACCGAGTGACGGAGACGAAGACCACTGGGTTAGGGCTTCAACGAGGAGACCAACCCGATCGGGTTCTTAAGAGCGCGGCTTCGAGTCACGACTTGGTTAACGACCTAATAAATGGGAGATGGTCCGAGTGACTAAAGTGGCCGGTCGGCGCTTACTGGAATTTGGTTTAATTGTGACTCGATTTGGATTCTGTCAGCCGCGGATTAAACGGCAAAATTGTTTAGGACCTCACTTGAATTTGGTTTATTTACGGCTCGATCTGTGTTCGATCGGCGAAATCGGTTTAGGCCAACATAGCGGCAAAATTGTTGAAATGGTTGTTAATCTTAAAAGCGTTCATGCAAATAATATAATTTTATGGTAATATTCGTGCAATTCGATATTCGGAATGGGTAAAGCGTGCAAATGAATAATCTTCCATATGTACTATTTGGATTTTTTTTTAACATTTTACCTAAAAAAATTACTATTTGGATTTTACCCAATAGTATCCTCCTAATTAATTTTTACTATGGGTATATTTTTTCATCCATTCAATAAAAATATTATTTTATCCTTCATTAATTATCTTTGATTGTCACAACATCGTTACCTCTGTGCGTTGCGAGCAGTGTCACCCGTCACCTCCAACCCTTGCTCTTATCGAAGAAGGGGGAAGCGAGGAGGGGAAGCTGGCAACGGATGACATTGCTTGTAGTGGGCTCAAGGGGCAAAAGTAGAGATGATAGAGGTATGAGCGGTGTCACTCATGGTGGGCAAAGGTAGTCAAGACGATAATAGTGCTAGTGGCCAAGGTGGTTGGTGGAGAGCTGATGGATATTTTTATCGAAGTGATAAAAAATGAGTGCTCACATGTCATGAACGAGTCTGTAGATAAGGTGATCAATGTAATACTTTTGTATTTTCGTATTGTTTGATTTTGTTCATACATTATGCAACATATAAAGTGCTTGTAATAAGCTTTGTAGTTTCATTTTAATTTACTTTTATGGTATGTTTCAAGCTGGTATACACAGGGCGTGTGTGGTCATCATGCAAAGGTAAAATTACTTTAAAATAGACGATTCATATAGTTATTTTGGGTCTTTTCTAAGTGTATAGAGCAATGTAAAATGTCAATCATCTTGGCACCACAGAGCTACTTGGGTGGCACAAGACTGGATGGGCATTTAGGATAATATCTAAGGCTAGTTCGCTACATAGTTTTGTACTTGTATCATATGGACACTTGTATGACTATTGACTATGGCAGCATGTCTTGGATCATTTATTGTATGATTGTTTAAAGCTTATAATGTCTATTTTTATACTTTGCATTGCATTTCAAGTATTAATTAAAATATTTACTTGTGGGATTTTAAGTATAATGGTTCTTTTAACTTGTCTTCTTGTTAGTACTTCCTTAAGGATACTAAGAGTTTACGAGGAGATTAACCCTTTTGTGGACGAATGCTTAAGGGTGTCGTACGACATAAACAAAACTAGATAAGTTCATGATAGATAGTATCAGAGTATGATAAACACACTCAGAAAAACTTAATATGCAAAATATGGAAGACCCAACGATACTATGTTAAAGGTAACCATCAAGCATAAGAGAAAATGAGTATAGAAATATAGGGAAAAAAGTAATGTAAAGATACTAGTATTTGAATTTAACATTCAGAGAAATCACTAACCCTTCACTTAAGAGACATTAGGAGGACAAACGAGTTGAGAAGAAAAAATAATATAACTAAGATAGGTTGATAACCTAACTTGATAATGCTCAATGCAAGCGATGTATTTGGCAAAGAATGAGATTGTACGAGTTGCTCCAATAAGTTTGTGCAAAGTTTACAAAGATGAGGAAAACTATCCGTTCAAAGAATTTAATACTCGAGCAATGACTTATTTTAGGACGATAAATTGTTTATGACTATCTTAAGATAATTAAAATTTAACGTCATGAAACATAAAAATTTTGTCTTCAATAAAAGATGGATGCATTCATAAGATACTAAATAATGTAGACGATGACCTCATACGATGAGTAAGTCATATTAATTAATATCGTATACACTGGAATTCCTACTCAGCTACCTTTTGTCTTCCCTACGTCTTCAAAATCGAATATGATCTAAGTTGCCAAACCTTTTCCATATCTTTGTGCAGGCACGTAGTGTCGCTTTTCACCGTCCTCGAATAACTTTGGCGAGGAACAAGAACCTCGTCGTTGTCATCTCTCTTCACAGCTTTCCGCCCTGCAGCATCGAGCATCAGCATCAGAATCGGCGGCATTACGGGCTAAGCTTTAAGCCTCGACACGCCATTGGATGCCATGTTTTCTCACCCATTCGTCCCAACCCTATCTACCGAGCGACCACAACGTTCCTCGATAACCGCCTCATACTTTGAACGGTAGCTATCAGATCCGTCGATCCGACGGTTCCTATTCACTTATCACCCCTAGTTTCTTCACCCGCTCGGTCGACGCCGGCCTATTCCGTTTCCCACCTTCACCTCTCTCTCTCTCTCTCTCTTCGTCGCCCCGAGGAAGAAGGAATCGCCGCTCGCTCTCAGCCCCTATTAATAATGGCACGATCGGAGTCCCTGGATGACGGGAGGAGCTCCACCATTCCCCAACAATCCTAGAGTCCAGAAACCCTAGATCCCACCCTACCCTCGTATTCCTCGCGATGGGAAGCGGAGCCTGCGCCATGAACGTTCTCGGAATCCGCAGCTCCATGACGGGGTGGCTCCTCGGCGGCTTGCTCCTCGCTCTTTCCCTCCTCTCGGTCCGCATCGGCCGGCTCCCGCCGCCGCTCTCCTGGCTCCGGCGGAGGAGGAAGAAGCCCGTCCGGGTTTACATGGACGGGTGCTTCGACATGATGCACTATGGCCACTGCAATGCCCTGCGCCAGGCCCGGGCGCTCGGCGATCAGCTTGTGGTCGGGGTTGTCAGCGACGACGAGATCACGTTTAACAAAGGACCCCCCGTCACTCCTCTGCGCGAGAGGTATGTCGGTCTTATGTGGATTTCTCGAGAGTTGTGCTTATAGTTTCCAGTGAAAAGAACTTTAGTAGACATTACCTGTTCTTATCCTTCTAATAATGTTTCCAATTTTGATTAGGTTGTGGCTAATTACTTTTTTTCATTATATCTTCTCTTGGTCAATTAATTGCCACCCTTTATCTTCTTGTTTTATGGCGTTATTCATATTTAGGACAACAAGTAACTTGAGCTTGTTGAGTTCTTTGGTCACTCGTTATCACAATTCAGATGACTATTTGATTTTTCGAAAAATTAAACTGATAAGATTCGTGATACTATGCTATAAATCTTCAGTGGCTCGCGCGCACACACACGTACACACACATATATATATATTCTTTAGTAGTTAAGGTGCAACTGTACAATACATGACTATCCATTTTCAACCTTTATTGTCACTTATCAAATTTGTTAACCCTATAAATGTTTTGAGTCTTCACTGCCGCATTTTTGTCTTTCAATTAGTTATGGTATACCTGAACTCCTAGTTCTTGTAATGCTGTGATTTTTCATGATTTTCATCAGTAGTTCTCCAATTTTTTTTGAATGGATGTCTAATTTTATATATTCTTGAATCCATTTCACTATTTGCTTGTCCTTGTCAATATGCAAGGTCTGTTATCATTAATATGCCAGTTCAGAATCCTTATTACAGTGCCTCTTCAAATTTCTAAGGCCATCTTTGAGGAACCATATTGGCTGCTCCTGTTATTGGCTGTTGTTTTTGATATCACATACTTCTCGTAGTCATTTCTGTTGGTTATTGTTTTACTTCTTCCACCATTTTTTTCAGCCTTTCAAGATTGTTCTGCACGTTTCCTTATCTAAGGCTTTACTTAATCTAAATTTGTTATGAATCTGACACTCGATCACATTATAGGGGTTATCATTGGTGTCTCCCCCACCCCCTTTCCCACCCAACCCCCCGCCCC
>LVTN01000286.1:281579-307440 GCA_001649415.1 Musa itinerans | reverse complement strand
CCCCCCCCAATTGCCCAAACATAATAGAAAGGACTTTTTTTCAGAGTATGGATCCTATATAGTTGTCAATTTGAGTTGCAAATATATAAATGATACAAATTTTGGCTTTTGTATTTTATGAAGTAACATTGTCATGAAATAAAGATAATTTTGTTGACATTGTTTTGCCTTGTACAATTGAAATTCCCTCAGCAGTGATTTGTACATTATTGATTATTCTGTATGTAATTTTTTTATTTTTTCTCTTTTTGGTAGGATGATAATGGTAGGTGCAGTGAAGTGGGTTGACGAGGTCATTCCAAATGCTCCTTATGCTATCACTGAAGAATTTATGAATAAGCTCTTCACTGAATACAACATAGATTATATCATCCATGGGGATGACCCTTGTCTACTACCAGATGGTACTGATGCATATGCCTTGGCCAAAAAGGCTGGTCGCTATAAGCAAATCAAGAGAACTGAAGGAGTGTCAAGCACTGACATTGTTGGTACTCATCCTGCTCTTGCTCTTGCTTTTGCTTTTATGTCTCAAACCAAGACCTTTTTTTTATGTGTGCAATCACATCAAATCTGAAAGTGCAATTTATTTAGACCTCGGGATGTTCTGGTGATGGCATTAACCTCAAGGTTAAGATGTTGGATTGCTTTATCACCTTTTGCAATTTTATGGAGTAAAATCTTGATTACTCATAATTTACTATGCTGTGGTTTGAAGCAATTCCTTTAAGCCAAACATTGGCAGTTCATTAAGTTAAGTAGCTTGACCCTTATGATAGTATTTTTTTATTCTGGTTCAGCGGGGATTATCATGTTATCGTTCTGCTCCACTTTTATTATTTTTCTACATGATTACCAATCATTTAACTAATTCACTTGTTGCTGATTGTATGTCTTTGTCATAATGATTGCCTTATGGGAATATAATCCATGTGGAAGATCTCCGTCTTGGAAGTTCTTGTAAATACAGATAAATCTTAATCTTCTCCTGCTACAAGTGCACATGGAAGCATCACCTGGGAGGATTAACCTTTTATATAGTATATTTTGCTTGCACTGTCACTATTTTTTTCTTGACCTTAGAAGTTAAATGGTGTAGAAAGTGGTTTGAGTATGTAACACAGCTTATTCTGCTAATGTCATGTTGGAATCTTGGAATTATCTGTAACACAGCTTATTCTGCTAATGTCATGTTGGTTATTTGGCAAAAAAAAACTTACTTTCTTCTTTCGTTTACTTCAGTTTATTTAACTGGTCTCTTTAGTCTTTACACAGTGAGCTAACTCCTGCAAGTGACATAAACAGGTCGCATGCTTCTTTGTGTAAGAGAGAGATCACTTGGTGGTAGTCATAACCATTCTTCTTTGCAAAGACAGTTTAGCCATGGGCACAACCAGAAGGTTGACGATGTGGGGTCAGGCTCTGGAACTCGGGTATCTCATTTCTTGCCTACATCTCGGCGAATAGTGCAATTTTCAAATGGCAAGGTATATACATTGAAACCTTTTCCAAATGTTGTATTTATTTTTATTAGAGTGCTAACTATTTGCTGCTATTATTTTCTTAGTTACCTGAATATTTCTTTTTTACTTGACTGTAACTTGGAAGGACTTCTATGCATACTAAAAATAGGTTACAGCATACAATCTAACATGATTTCTTTAATGCAATAATTCATATGGCAAGGACATCTTTGCCCATGGTTTTTTAATGACATTTTGCCTACTTATTGGAAGTCCATATGCTTTTTTTTTGCCAATTTGGGATTTTATAATATTTTCTTGTTATATTAATTTTTATTCACAGTTTAAACCCTTAATCAATGTGTATGTTTGCATTTTTTTTCTTTATAGAATTAAGCATGAAATCAAGTATCAATTAGTATCTAATATATATATATATATATATATGTATGTATGTATGTATGTATCAATTAGTATGATGTGACGTATTGGTACTTACATATGAACCTGGTTGGTACCTTTATTATTATTCTTGTCGAGTATCACCATATTGATCAATATTTACATCTATGATTCAGTACCAGTCAATAATTTTTTATTTTTTTCTAATGATGTCAGACACTACAAGTTGGTATATCGTCCATTATACCAATACCATACTGGTTTGGTAGATTATTAAAATTGCAAACTGTGATTTAAATCCTTGGAATTGAAGTTGGCGGTCCAGCCAAATTGTTGATCCGAATGAATTCTAACAATTCATCTGCTGAATTTTTGGAAATATCTTCATTGCCATGTTCAAAATCATATCCTTCTGGTCTGTTCTTAAGTTCATCAAATTGTATTTCTTCCATATCATCTTGAAGCCTGAGTAACTATAAGTATGTTATTTATTCTAATTGGTTTTATCCCAATGATTGTTTTTATGTTCAATGCATGCTGCTGAGTTATTAGTTATTATGTTCTTGTTTGTTTTTCTTGTTTAAACATGGTTTTCATCTGCATTTCATGTTTGCCATTTCTCATTCAGGGTCCAGGTCCTGATGCTCACATAGTTTACATAGATGGTGCATTTGATTTGTTTCATGCGGGACATGTTGAGGTATACTTAGCTTTGCTTGCTTCTTATTCTCTCAGAAGAATCCAATTACTGTTGTATCACAAACCAAATCTTATTGCAACTACAAATTATTATGACATTTGCATTGGATATTCAGCTTTTCTCTCCTTGTGAATGATTATCGGATTATGATCTAATCTCTTTATGATATGCCCACTTCTAGTGTCAGAAGCACATCCAGACAATACACCTCTATCATTTCGTACATGATTTTGGCGACTAGGAGGCTCTCATTTAGATTTTGTTCTAGCTTATATCATTCAAAATTAGATTAGATTAAGATTATGATGTTCTCATCTTAGTACTTATCTATCATAAACTTTTTTGCAACTTTTTTTTTCAGTTACCCAATGTTACTATTTATTTGTACTTGTATATTGATGATTTTTCCACGGTTTTTATAAGCGCTAAATGCAGTAGGACCAAGTTTTCTTGGACTCTAAGCCTAGAGACAAGGTGAGGCATATAGCTTAGCTAAGTTAGGTGCTTTTCATGCTAAAATATATGAAAAATGATTTCATAGATGGAAGAGAGCTAGCAGCAGATGCTGCAACGTTAAGGAAGTTAGCAAGTGAAAAATCATATCGTTAAATTGTTAACCATTGCAATTTTCTGAGTGAACCAGAAACATTCTTCTATCTATTTGAATAATCGGTCTAAGAATGGCAATAAGATGATAGAAACAAGAATAATTATAAATATCACATAAATAAAGATGTATAATATTGCAGAGTCATGCTGTATAGAGACTCAGCATTTACAAAAAAACTCGTTGCTCATGCCGTTCACTGAATTCTTTAGGTCTTGACTATTGAGGGCTCAAAATTTATGTCGATTCTCACTCCTAGTTTTGTTAACATCATGTGATCTCATTAGTATTACTATATCTTCTATTCTGATGTTAAACTTTTGTTTGCATTAGAACAATCAATTTTCCTACTAGAAGTTGAAAAGTTTTCTAAAAGAACAACATTTATTTTCAAATCGCCCAGTATCCTGTTGTAGAAATTAACAAATTTCTTGATATTGTGTATTGTGACTGTGCTAAGACCCTATTTGTTCATCATGTCACACAGATAGTTGGTTGTATGATAATGAATCTTTCTTTCTGCAGAAAAAGCTACTTCTGCTTCCAGCTTAGTCAAGATAGTTCTTTCGCCCTAGTTAACTTTTAATATTTGTGACAGTTATTCGGTAAGAGGAGCATGATGTTTTACTTCATATGCTTTCTTCTTCGAAGATATTGTTAATCATTTTGTTGATTTGTTTTTCTGAACCTTGCTTTTTGGGATAAGTTTCTCGTTGTGCTTTATCAACTTTTTTTTGTCATGGCTGCTATCGCCCTTGCTACTGAAGATTAATGTCATTTTTGTGTATAGATACTACGCCTTGCTCGAGAACTTGGTGATTTTCTACTTGTGGGAATTCATACAGATCAGACAATCAGGTCACTTTATTCTTACTTTTTGCCTTCATTATTATCAATCACTTCTTTTTGTTGTGCTGTAATTTATGATTTAATATCTTTCATATTTAGTTTATGTTCATTACATTTATGTGCTCAAAACTTATAACATTTTTTTACCTTCAACAGTGCTACTCGTGGCGCCCATCGTCCAATCATGAATCTCCATGAGAGAAGCTTGAGTGTTTTGGCCTGCCGTTACGTAGATGAAGTGATTATTGGTGCCCCTTGGGAAGTTTCAAAAGATATGGTTAGTAACAGTAAACAGTCATAGGGTTTGTGTGATTTACAGGCCCTACAAGAGGGAGATAGGTTCTGCATGGTCACTTTAAAGATAAGATTGAAGTGAAATCTTAATATTTTTGAGCAAAATTATTTGGTTGGTTACATGAAGTTGCTTCTTATGAGTGTAGTTATAGTCCAATAGCTTAGAGACATGGAACAACAAGGATAGTCATAAATCTAGTATTTTATTTCTCATGGGTAGTAATTCACAAAGGTTGCACGTTTTCTGGAGATAGAGTTCATTGTGAAATCTATTCTGATGAGTGATCAAAATTCTCATTAATGTGGATGAACTTGGTGAGCTGATTCTTTTCTCCAAGTTGTTTCGTTTCTTTGACCACTTACACTTTAACACATTAATCTGCATTTGATATGCTATGGACAAAAGCTTGCCAGTGTTTATTTTGAGCTTAGATGTTGCCTTATATTTAGTGGACATGGACATTTTTGAGCAGTTTTTGCTGACAATCACTAATGACATGACAATAAATTTTGCTTGTTTAGCGCGCTAACTGTATATATTAAGTACACTCCCATTTGAGAACATCCATTCTTGTCTTGTTTTCTTTGAACAGCTTTGGTGCTGCAATGACATTTCTAGTTTTTCGATTTTGAAATTGTGGTTCTACCTGTTTGCATCTTCAGTTATTCTGTAGACAGTTTTGTTTAAGTGTTACCATAGTATGAAGATATTCCTCTTGTGCTAAGATAAGATTAAAGGATTCCTAACTGACTCCACATTTGCTATGGAGGCAATGTTTGCTAATTTTAATTCCTGAGAAGTATCTTTGCTTTGGGATCTTTGTAATTTTAATGTTCTTATTTTTTGTGGTTTTGGGATATATTATCACATTTGTACATTATAATATTTTGGTAGAGTAAAAGGTAGATATTATAGATGTGTACAGCTCTTTTCTTTTCTCCTGTTGCTATCAAATTTGAAATTAACATGTTACATGAACGTTTGAAGAGCCAATTAACTTTTTATCCATCCATATGGTTCTGGTCTCTATATTTGCCTGTTAGATTAACTTGACATTTCTGCTTTGATGTATCTACAGATTACAACCTTTAATATCTCTTTGGTTGTTCATGGGACGATAGCTGAAAATATGGATTTCCTAAAGGTAATGTTGCTGAACTGTGGATCTTATATACCACTAGAATGTCAATAACCAGGCTACTCATGCTATCATATGGCTAACATTACAGAAGGAGTCAAATCCATATGCTGTTCCCATGGCTATGGGAATTTATAAGAAATTGGAAAGTCCTTTAGACATTACAACTAGTACAATCATTAAGAGGATTGTTTCAAACCATGAAGCATATCAGGTACTTTTAAATTAATTGTGCTTTTAATTCTATTCTAAAGGATAAGTTTCATATGCAGTTTAATATCAATATTTGAGGAGTGAGTACCATGTGGCATGGTTTGCCTTGCCGGTCTATATTGGTGTACCATCTGTCGATACGGTACATACCAATCCGTACTGATGTACTGACACATGGTATGGTAGGACGTATCGATAGATCAGTATTTATCACCCATACCGATTCTCTATTGGACCAGTACATACCAGGTGGCACATCACGGTATGATGAACCATGCCATGAGGTATATAGTTTTTGAACGTGGAGCAAAAAATAGTTGTCTTTGGCATTTGTTTGTCAAATAATCTAAACCAATCGTCGAAACTTGACATAAATCACAACTCTAGGTGATGATTCTGTTGAAAAGCTAACCTCATCATTTAGTCATTGGGCAAAATGTGATAGGAATTTGTTGCTCACCTCTCCAACAATGCAATGGAGGTCGTCTCTTTGTCTAGGTCAACAATTAATAATGATCCAATCTTGTCATTAATGAGCCCATATGGAGGCGTTTAAGAGCTGTTAAAGGAAGATCATCATCAGAGGCTCATTGTGCCCATTGACACCATACACAAATAAAATATATAAATTAGGTTCTCCAGGTTCAAATTAAATCTTTGCTTTCACTCATTAGCTACCTTTATCACTTCATATTCATTGTTCCTGCTTTGCCTGGTCTTTTACTTGAACATGCTGAGTCTACGAACTAAAGGATCAGTCATATCCAATATACCATGTCAGCCATGCATTGAAAATGAGCTTCATCACTAGGTAATATATTCTGCAGATTGTGGCTGTTGCTGACAGTTAATAACTGGGTGATTGAGGCCAGACATGAAGATGCTAGTATCTCTGTTATGATAAATAGGGAAAATAAAATATTATGAAAATGACCTCTCTCTGCTATCTGGTTTCTGACTGTTTATTATCATTATTGGGGTACACAATAAACCATTTAAAATTGTACGGCTAACTGGCTTAAAATCAAGTACGCCTCATTTGACAATTTGTGGCAGTTGCTATGGCAACTTCATTATTTAAGGTCACTGAAATATGATCAGTTTATATGACCATTAATTTGATATAACTATACCTCGCTTCACTAGTTGAAGGCTAAATTTTATTTTAATTTTCATTTCTGTATATAATATTCCTAGGTTTAGGTTATGGCTTGTTGCTTCTGGATGACTGGACCCACTTTGATCACGTTGATATCTTACTTGGGAGTGCTTTGTGATCGTTTGCCTGATGAACAATACATATTAAATGATAGATAATGTTATTTTTGCAGAAACGAAATGAGAAGAAGGAAGCCAGCGAAAGGAGATATTACGAGAACAAAAGTTTTGTATCTGGAGATTGAGCCGCACAAAGCCGACTAGGAACTATTCGTTTGGGAATCCTCAGATTTCCAACTTGGTAGAGAGGGCTGGTTGAGTATCAATCCCACATTCATCAGTTTTGAGTTTTAATTGCTCACATTTTCCAGAAAGTTATGCAGTTAGATGTAGCTGCAATGGGTAATGTAGTCTATTATGTTATACTTGTTTTAACTTAAATTATATATATATTACTGTGGTAAGTTTTAGTTGGCTGTTATTATCAGTGACTCATTTATTTCACCAAAATGAGATGTTAAAGAAGATAGTAACATGAGATATTTCAAGACTTGTGTAACCTTGGACCTACGAACAAAAAGTGAAGGATAAGATACCAAAACCATGGAGTTCCTGTAAAGCTCCTTTAGTGAGGAGTGATGTAAAGAAGATATTGTGGTTGCCAGTCATGCACAAGGTGCAGTTTTGAATCATTATTAGCCTTTAAGCAGTGGTGGGCGCAATGGAAGACAACATAGTTTGTTGAGTAGACTCCACTGCCAGGTCGGTACCTCCATTTTTCCCCTTTTCTTCTCCATTGTTCTTTATTTCTTCCTGTCTCTGCTCACTGACAAAAAAACATATTCCATGTGTAGGGGCGGATTCGGTGCTCGCTTGCATTTGGATCCTTCGATTTCCTGTCGGTTTCAAGTTTGGATCTCCATGATTGAAGCAATTTTAACTCGCCTTATCATTATCAAATGATGGAGGTTTGATCCCCCCACGTTTCTCACCAACTGTCTCTGCATTGAGATCCATTTCTTTAGCCGCTTGCAGAGCTCCCAACTGACTTCTCCACTATAAACAATTGCAGATGCTGGGCAGGTGGAGGGAGGAGAGCCAGGATCTCAAACCACACTTCTCAACCCTTAATCAATAGATAAGAAACGACCGAGTACAGGTACTGAGTTAACTTTACTAATACAACACGGCTTCATTGGAAAGATTCTCCATAGATAGAGATAGATTTCTAACCTTTCTTCTTCTTGGAATCATTTAGATAGATGGTATTGATTAACTAAGTCCAAGGATGCCTCACCTACTGGAATAAAGTAAACCATAATGATGCTTTAACCCTGACTCTTCTACATGGTAAATTTTACTTGTCTTAATGTACTATAAATCCACATAACAAAGCCTCATCTGGAGCAGTGAGGGCATCAAACTTTGTTCTTCTTGTTGGTAGTGGTGGGTGTCCTAGTAGCATCCACGGTAGGACCCCCACGTCGTCATATTTCATGTGTTCATTTATGCACTGTACCTTTCGGGTTTTAGATTAATAGCTAAGGAGTCCACGACGCCGATGCAAACAGCAAACATGGCCACTTGATTCTTTTTCCGCATCGGCGAAACCTGTCCCTCTCGCCACATGCATCGTTGAATAGGTCTGAATAAGAAAAAAACAACAAGTCTCATTTTCTTTATTTATGTATCAAAATACAACAATCAATTAAGATAATAGATTTACGTAGATTTTTTTTTCTATCCAGAAAAAAAAAACGACTGACCGACTTAGATATTTTTTTGTATTAAACAAGAAAATAGTTTAATGAGTTTTAGCAATTTCTTAATAATGCATGCCAATTATTTTACGATCATATTGGTATCAACATAGTCTTCTATATTCTGATAATATCAAAATTTCCCTTTTGGTTTCTCCAATTGATTCTTTCTTGATATTCTTAATTCTTGTATGTACATCATAAGTTAGGATTATATTTTTTTTATGTATTTAATTTATGTTGGTCCAATAATTGACATATATATATATATATATATATATATTAGAGAGAGAGAGAGAGAGAGAGAAGGGGGGGTTCCTCTCGTCCACCACTAGTTCTTTAGCAGCTAAGAATGGCGGGGGTGGTTGTCCCCTTGGGGGGTGGGTGAGTACCCCAGCCGAGCGCGACGGATGCCACAAGAACCCCAGCCGCGCACATGCCAACCATCCTACTCCATGGGAGGTCCACCGCGTCTGATAAGACTGCTACCGCCCTACAACTCATATAATTCATATACACATCTATAGACAATACACAGCCTATTTATATTACAGCTCTGTCTCAGTGAACTCAGCGACGCACATCAGCATCACTCGAGCTGTGAATCCTGACATGGAACTCTCAACGCCTGCCTATATTTTATATTGCAGGCTCCTCTTAGTGGTTGATGGCTTGTGCAAGAGCTCAGATCGTACAAAACCACTGGTCAGCAAGTGATCCTTCTTTTCCCTTTTGCTTGATGATCCGCTTTCTTCAAGCTCAAGTATGTTATGATCTCATCACATCGGAGAGTAAATACTCATTGGACGTTCATCGACGATCGAATTGGCCATTATGAGATGTCTTACTTTAAAGGAAGAAGCCTAAAAATCTCTTTACAAAAAGAAAAAGAAAGATTTTGGAAGGTTCATCGAAAATGATAAAAGTATTGTGTTGCAAGAGAAGAGGGCATATTAAGCTCATTGGATCTCACAAAATTTTGTTCCGACTATCAGTGATCTAACATAATTTTTTATTTTTTATTCATACCAATTTGGCATCAAGGTCAAATGATAAATATTATACAGTAAGAGAATAGGACAAATTGAAAGCTCATGATCAGCCATCTAATATAATTCATTATTTTTTAATTCGGATTTAGAATCGGCATCGATACTGTTACTTTAGGAGTCTCACCTTCGATCCCATCTTTTGTCATCTCAAAATGTTGACCTCTATCTAGTTCTCACACAACTGTTCCAAGCTAAACATGCTATGGCTCAGTGAAAGACACACCAGACAGATACGTCTCCTTTTTGTACTTCCAGTAATTAACTGAGCTTGGCATTTGATTTAGCTTATTATCAAGCTTGGAGTTATGGTCCCCATAAAGTTTGATGAATGCTTCAACTCCAACCCTCTTCCAATGATACTCATTTCCATAGTGTTTACACTCTGTGTTGTAGGGGTTGCAAATGCATATAAAATACAAAGAAAGAGAGGCAGTATTTGTAAGCTGTGCTTCTCTCTCATAGTTTATAAAGGCAAAAGGCCAGTTTGGTCACTAGGATCACATGTTCCTCCCTGCCATCTCCTAGAGGGAGTAGTCGTCTCTCTCTCTCTCTCTCTCTCTCTCTCTCTCTCTCTCATCAGTCACACAAGAAGAACACACACTCCCACCACCTCACATGCTCACAAGGGAATTCCACTCTACTTTAATTAAAGCCCTGATGGGGAATCTTTGGGAGGTGGTGGAGTCGGTGGCCTTCTTGTAAGAACTCTCAACTGCTTAAAGGAAAAAGAAGGGGAGCAAACCAAAAAGAAAAGGGAAAAATCTCACCTTTCTCACAGTTTCTTCCTCGCACCCTATTCTTTCCCTTCTTTATCCTCTCTCTCTCTTTCTCTCTCTCTCGTACACACACACACATCCTTTTCAGCTCTGGTTTTCCCCTGCATTCGTTTGTGGTCTGGGGAGCCGCATGGAGCTTAGCATCGAGCGGGAGGAGAGGGGGTTGGGTGCCGTCGGAGAATGAGAGAAGGCTTCAAAGATGGGCAATTGCGGAACCAGAGAGGAGAACGCCGTCGTCGCCGCTCACGCGCAAGGTGACAGCTTTTGCTTTCCCTTTCCCCAAAATTCCTTTCTTTTTGGACCTGGTTGCTTTCCCTTGTGCTTGTTGATCGGGATTGAGACGTGGTCGTCGTTTTGTTCGGATAACGGACCGGATCGCTCGAGAACGGCATTGCGTCCTTTGATTCTGGTCAAAGATATGATTTTTCCTTGGGGTTTTGCCGGTTCTTGCTGGCATTGTTGTTCGGATCTGACGGATGGAACGATTTGAGGTTCTGGTACGGTTGGATCTTGTTGGTGGAATCAACATAGTGAGTTAATTTCTCAGTGATTTATGTTTCCTCCTTTTGTTTTAATGTATGTGCTTCAAATTTTCTCTTCCTTTGCCTCTTTCTCTATTGATGCGGCATTCGGTACTTTTTTGGTACTTCGTTTCTTTCGGTTTGTAAAGTAATTTCTATGGCATTGTTTTTCAGTTAGTCTGTGACAAATACTTGCTCAGTTTAAGTTTTCGCGGAGAAAGGAGTGAGCTTTATTCACTGTAAATTAGTTTATGTGGTGGAATGATTTAATTCAAGCAGATAATTTTCATTTTGAAACCTTCTTTGTGCAGTTCAGCAGCTCCAGATATTTCAGATACCTGTTAAGAATGCTCCTCCAGAGAAGAAACATGCTCGCACCTCTTCTGACATAAGTGACCCCTCAACCCCTCGGCACATTGAGGATTCGAGAAACATCGCAATATACACTGATGTGATTGCGTTCACTTTGTTTGAACTCGAGACAATTACAAAGAGCTTCCGTCCGGACTATGTTCTTGGTGAAGGAGGGTTTGGTACTGTCTACAAGGGTTATATAGATGAAAACGTGAGAGTTGGTCTCAAATCACTTCCGGTTGCTGTCAAGGTGCTCAACAGGGATGGTCATCAGGGACACAGGGAGTGGCTCGTAAGTTGGTTTTCCTTTTGTCTGCTATTTTCATTGTGGTAAAATAAGGTCCAGATCATTGTGTCATAAGCTTTAGTTCATTGACCATCTCATCAACGACTGCATTGACTTGATTCGTCTCCTCACTGAATGTGGAGACAAAAAGATGTATCTCTGTCCCAAGTCATGTAGCAAATTCAAGCCATAAGCACCTTCATCATTAATTAGTGAAATGCTCCCTTTTGTTAATACCTGCCACTAACATTTGTAGAAATAAGGGCAAGCCTTTGGTATAATAGTAAGGTTATTTATTTGCAACCTCGAGACCGGGATTGGGGTTATAAAAACAATCTCTCTATCCTTAGACCCTGCAGTGGCGAGAGTCTCATGAACTAGATTTGACCTTTAAAACAAAAAGGAGAACTGTAGAACTCTATAGAAAATTTTATTTTGCAACTTGGAGCAGTTAACCGACAAAAGTTGTGATATAATTCCATTGCTATAGGGTATTAGCATGTGCATGCAAGTCATTGAGTTCATATATGAGAAAGATTTGGGATGGCCCAACATATGAAGTCTATCCATGTTAATTCTAATTTTTTGTTAATATGTTAGACCATTGTGAAAAGACAAACGATTCCATCCAATGGGTGCGACAAAGGCTTCTGGGTTAACCTCCATAAATGGATGTCCATTTTTGTGTTTTCTTTTTCAACAAGCATGAGGAACCTTTCAGCATAACTAAAGCAAAATCATTTGAGCTGTACCATATGCATGCTTGCATTGTATCTAAAAGATAATCTAGAATATTTTGTTAGTTCCAAGTTGTCTAATCAACATTTGTTATTTTTTTGACTTTGACTTGTATTCTTGTGTTACCAGACAGAGGTTAATTTTCTAGGACAATTGAGGCATCCCAATCTAGTGAAGCTGATTGGATACTGCTGTGAAGATGATCATAGACTGCTTGTCTACGAGTTCATGTTCCGTGGAAGTCTTGAGAATCACTTGTTTCGAAGTACATTACTCTGACATCATCTTTAGATTTGTATGTGTCTTTGTTGCTTGATATGTACCTATTCACTTTGTTTAGAACTCTTTTGTTCCTCGCTGCAAGTTTAGCAATATTCTGATGTGCATAAAAAGGAGTCATGTTTGTGATCCTCTTCATTCGTAAACTTCTGATGATCATAGTTCCTAGTTTCTAGTAGGACAGTGAGATCTAGAAATTCTTGGTAAAATTAGGCCAAAATTTTGTAAGAAAATTATCATAAATCCAATATCTAAGTGGCAATAAAAAAAAAAAAGAAGTTACGTGATGATCTGCTGTATGAGTTGAAGACTCCTTGGAGATATAAAATGTGAAAACTATGACTAAAAGAAGCTAACTGTTTCTATTTGTTGTCATCTGATTATATGGATTTGTTTAGCATGATAAAAAGCTACATTTGGTATACCATTTTGATTTAGTGGTGCATGCATGTGATGGGTGTAAAGAATTAAGGTTGATACCCTTGACAACAAATTAGGCATTCGTGTTGATTAAAATTAACTTTGCAACAATAATATAACCTTTCGTTATTGGTTATTAAAATTATGCTTGTACAGTGAGCTTAGATTATGGACAAGTACATAATGGTACAAAGGAGGTGTGACACACATGCATAACCATCAACAAGCTTGTTACCTCGAGCTAGGAAAGGCATTGTTATTAACAGGGTCAGTTAAGAATCATCGTGTTGTTGGATACATATGTTACAGGGCACTTGACACAACCTTGGTTAAAATAACAATACATGTTTAATCAGGAACTAGCCTAATTTATTCAAATAATCTTTTGGCTCTCATTGGGCTTTGAGTGTCTTTATCAATTACCGGTAAACTTCAAAGTTTTGGGTTGGTGATAGGCCAGTGGCTTTCAATGATAATGCATGTTAGCTAATTATCATTATTGTAGATATTATTAGGAGGCTAAAATGAAAACGGATCACATTTTCGGTCACATTAAACCTGCTTTGTTGTGACCTTTGGCTTCAGAATGTTTCTTGTCTCTGTATCCAACTATAGGTCACCTTCAGGAGTGTTGTAAGACTTGCTATTCATTTGTAACCTGCCGGTCAAATGGTGTTTGTTAATGAGTACTAAAAATGGCACACACTATTTCTATTTTCTAAATGGCTTTGTTGGGTGCACTTAAGTTAGATACCCTAGCAGCAGTATGACCTTTTATTTATTCCTGATCAAAATAATATACCAATGCTGTTAATCCAGATAAAGCCTTATAGAAGGGGACTTGACAAGGGGGTTGAAATACGTATGAACTATGAAGTGCCAGTGTCTTGCATATGAGATGGCATACTAGTGTTATTTTGGATGATGATAATTGCTGTGCTCATTTGTTATCTTTTCCTGCTATGAGTATATTCACTTAAGCAGGCTTGTTTTTTATTCATGGAATAGTGGAAGCACCAGATATCCTCTTTGAAATTTTCCTTCAGTTTCTTCTGTCGAAAATTTTGGCTTTATTTTCAGTTCTCTTGATGCTTGACCAGTTGCACTTTTATAATTGATATTGACTTATGTCTATGAACTTCAAGTTTCTTGTCTGTCAAACTTTATGCATTTTATTGTTATGTGCTGATAAAATTTTATCTGAACCTGGCTTATCTTCCTTGAGGCATTCAGAGACAGCTGCTCCACTATCTTGGGCAACAAGAATGTCAATTGCACTTGGTGCTGCTAAAGGGCTAGCTTTTCTCCACAATGCTGAAAGACCTGTTATCTACCGAGATTTTAAGACCTCAAATATTCTGCTGGACTCTGTTAAGTAGCAGTCCTACTCTACAATTCATATAATTCAATATTATATGGTTCCTTTTGCAAAGTTTTTCAAAATATCATGTGTAGCTTTTGAAATTTGACCTTGTTTTGCCCTTTCTCTTCAACACCTTCACAGGATTACACAGCCAAGCTATCTGATTTTGGTCTTGCGAAAGCTGGACCAGAGGGTGATGAGACCCATGTTTCAACAAGGGTGATGGGCACGTATGGCTATGCTGCCCCTGAATATGTGATGACAGGTCTTGCATGTCAACATTTTGGAATTGTTATCGTGTTCTAACTTTAATTATCTTCGTTATGATATCAGGTCTTGACAACTGAGATGTTGTTACACATTTCATGAATTCTCCATTATGGTTCCAATTTCCAAGACAGCATATGATTCACCACATAGTCTTTTATTTGTGATCACTATTCAGTGCTCATCATTATTATATCCGTGGCGTGAGCAGGTCACTTGACGGCCAGGAGCGACGTTTACAGCTTTGGAGTTGTCCTTCTTGAGCTATTGACAGGCCGGCGATCTGTAGACAAGACGCGCCCAAGCAAGGAGCAGAGCTTGGTCGATTGGGCTCGTCCCAAGCTCAACGACAAGAGAAAGCTGCTGCAAATCATCGACTCAAGATTGGAGGATCAGTATTCAGCGAGAGCTGCTCAGAAGGCCTGCAGCCTGGCATACTACTGCTTGAGCCACAACCCGAAAGCAAGGCCTCTTATGAGCGATGTCGTGGAGACACTTGAGCCCCTGCAGGCAAGCAGCGGCAGTGAGGGCTCATTCCAGGCACTAGGTCGTGGCACACTCTCCGACTACAGGATGCACCGTAGGCTTGCGGGAGGCAGTGTCAGTTGTAGACCAACTCCAAACACAAAATGTTCGCCAGGTGCTCTTCCAGCCTGCAGGGTCAAGTGAGTCCATCCTGGGTGGGTGTCATTGTACATTATCTATCTCGTCATGCTTGCTCGTGTGGGTTTTCCTTCTTCCACTATGTTTTGTTGTAAATCGTATCGTCTTATCACCATCGTCGTCTGCAAGATCTTTATTTCTAATCAGTGCTTTGTGTATTTTAACCGAGGCAAACCTTGCCAAAACGGGCTAGGTTTTGTTCTAGAAATGAAAGCTAGTTGGACCACATAGACCTGAGTGCCATTCCAAATACGATCATCGGTGTGGAAATGACTTTATTGTTTGTTAACTTGTCCTGCCATTTCTGCAGTGACAAAGGAGCAAAACTGGTCGAGCCAATAAGGTTAGTGTGCTCAACTCAACTTCTTTAGTCTATGCCTCTGATGCATTGTCCTGTTCATTTTATTTCCTTCTAATCTGATAGCAATTACAAGTACACTGCAGTAGAGGTAGCAGCAATATGTGGTTTCTGAGTTTACTTTCAGAGTAATCACAGCCTCTGTTAATGAAACAACACTCTCTGTACACTGCAGTAGAGTTGGCAACAATATGTGGTACTACAGAAGGGACCTGTGTGAACCAGTGTGAAACAACTCTCTCTACGTTGATGTTGTCTCTCAGATCGCTTATTCATTCATCTTGCTTCTGTCTCTTCTTGTTTTTGGACTGTGATCAGTTGCTCAAAAGATTTCATTGCTTATTCTCACTAGCTTCTTCCAAGCATTGGATGAGAAAAAGTTCCCGACAACTGAGCCTTGTTCTTCATGGACTTTGTCTTCCTAACAATGCATCTCAATCCACGACTTAGATCTAAACTCCAACAGAGTTATATCCAACTCCCAGAAACAAGGTTAATCTCAGTTCGCTTCGTGCTGCATGCACACTTTTTATTACAGTGACATCGATCTGAATCAACACAGCCTTGTCTGCTCGACGTAGTCTCAATGCAATCATGATGCTAGAGGAAGAAGAAGAGTGCTGTTCTCATTGCTCGTCCGTGGGTCGCCTCTCTGCTCTTGTCCCTGTGCATTCATCGCCATTGGGCGAAGGAGTAGGGGCTTGATGAGAACGGAAGCTGCTGTGTTCATGGGAGCTAAAGAAAGAGAGAGAATGTTCTTCCCTGTCAATGTACAGAAGACGTGTTAGAATCGGGATACAGAAACTTAGGAGGAACTCCGATAACTAAGCTTGGGCGGATTCAGATTCCTGTCAAAAGTGCCATGCTTTTGCTTTCGGCCGGCCGAAAGAAACATTTTTGGAACCTCATTCCCTCCACCATTCCATCCCCATTCTGCAGAGCAAAGACAAGTGAGTAGTCATGTCATCTCAAGTCTCAAATCCTACGTAGCTTTAAGAGAAAGAAGATGCTGAACCTGTAACATATCACTCTATTCGTGTTCTCGCCATTCCACCCCACCTTTGTTCCATCAACTACTGCAGGCAGATTTCCTGCTCATGGATGGAGAGGGAGGGTGTCACAAGCCATGCTTCCTTCTTTTCTTCTCTCTGATGACACCGTGGTAATGATGGAAGAAAGCTTTTCATGATGCAACAGGAGCAAGTTGTAGCTACTGCGCCAATCACATATCTAGCAGATCTCGAGCATGCATGACAGGTGGAGAGGATTCAAAGGCAAAGATGGTATGTAAACAAGCCGCAGAACTCGTGTGTTCCCCATGAGAACGAGAACCTTCTCCCAGCCATGGTAGAAAAGAAGAGCAGTTGCGTTCACTATGATACATATTGCATGAGAGGAACCAATCTCATTGGTGTGGGAACTGCTTGAGTTGCTGGGCAGAACTAGTCCTGATACCAACTTTATGACTGTAATGTGACTCAGCTATCACCTTGCATGCATCTGCTTGAGAATAGTGGAGTCTGTGTGGATGTTGAGTCAAGGAGTAGAAGATGCCTTGTCAACTCACTGTACTACTCTCTCAGAATAAGATGCTTGTTCCATCTCCATTGAGTTATAATAAAGCCTATATAGCTCATGCATGTGCAAAAGCTTTGGTTGAGAGAGTGGTGGCTTCTCATGATGCTGGTGTTGCCTTTGTCTACTTATTGGTTATAAGCAGAAGTGGCTTTCCAATGATGAGACATACTACTCTATGATCTCTTCCAACTCTGGGAAGATGAGCTTCTCTTGGTCATGCCACCAACCCAATTGACAGTATGGACTTCAGCTAGTGCACTTGAGAGGAGGAGGTTTGGACCTCAATTCTTCCACTTGAATGCCATGTTCTGAGTCATTTCTCAAGCTAGCTTTCAGTGTGCATGGATTTTAAGCCACTAAATCTAATGTTCATGACTTGAGCTCAATTCAAGATGTATATATATATATGTTTGATTTGCTGTCAAAGATACCACACATTTTCCAGAACCCAATCTCTCTCAAGAACTCCATTGCTGCTTGTAGTACTGTGGAACCACTGACTGGCTCTTCCTCCCTCCAACCCTCTCTCTCTCTCTCTCATTCTGGAATCTCTATACATCTTTGCTGGTGGTGATTTTTTGAAGCAAAACAGAAACTGTTTTATCCTCACAAAATGAGTGCTTTTGGATAGAAGATCATGAGCTTCTTATTTTCTTGTCTGCAGCAACCAAACTAATGTTCTTATCTTTCACTTCCCTATTAAGTGCTGTAATTTGCCATTATTAGGTGAAGAAATAGTTGGATTCCTATCTATGATCACCATGACAGAAGCACATGCTGTGTCTCTCTATGAATGCAGCTAATGCTTTTGAGCTGCAAACATGCATGCAGCTTGGAAGGCAATGGATTCGTTCACCTTTGCTGCATCAGTGGCTTGAGGTAGGGTTACTGCCACGAAAGAACACATCCACAGTAGGGTCATCTCATCTCCTTTCAGAAGCTTTCTCTCACTAGCTGCCACATGAACTGCCATGGATTTGGATCCGCCATGTGACAGTATCCCCGAGAAGGTGGTGTGCACATCTGTTGCCATCTCCGTGCCTCCGTCTGATTGAAACCCTAGAAGACATAGTCATTGGCATCGCCATGAGTGCTGTCTGGTGCTTTTGTCCCCTCCGTCGAAGACCTCTCCAGTGTGCTGTTATGTCAAACTACTGGGATTTAGTGTAATTGGCATTCACTCTCCTTAATTCCATTGGCTAAACTTTTGGGACAAGATGGGATTAGCATGTCAAGAACATGTTGCCTTGTTTCTGGGATCAAATGATTCTGCTTCTCAAGGCTCTTTAGATTATGCAGAAGCCATACAAAGTGCTTTAAGCACTACTGAGAAAATAATTATATATTGAACTTTTAGCAGGCATTTCTAAACTAGCCTTATGATTATGTTCTGAGCTAAACAAGCTTTCTCATGTGCTTGCAATAATTATGTCATGCAAAGTAAGGGATGATATCTAAGATAAAGTGCTACATTTGTGAGTTTTTGGGGATCAAACCTTCCATTTTCTATTTTTGCCTGCAGACAGCCTTTTATTTCACAATCCAACTGAGTTAGAATGACTTTTACTGATCCACTGTCAAACCAAATCAATCATAGTATTTTGGTTTAATGACATGAGACACTATAGATTCATTCAAAAGCATATGCCTCATCTTCATTATTATTATTATTATTTTAATTTCATTCTTTTATAATAAATAAATATAAACATTATAATTTTTTCTAAAAAATATATATATATGCCTAAATTTAAAGCTAAGTGGGAAAAAAAAAGATTTATCATCCTTTGTTGAAATATGCGGAAACTTTTCTAATTTATGTTTAAATTTAATTGTGCTCTCAAACAAATCATTTTATAAAATTTTAAAATTTATAATAAGGTCCATAATTAAGGTTGATGGAGATTTGAACTAATTGAGACTGGATTATAATATTTTGACTTAGCAACCAAAAAATTGCTATGACTGATTAAATTTAGTATTGGACCGGTTTGATCGAAAAACTAATCTAAATAGTTATGTATTGATTATATAATAATATTTTAATCATATCGTAAAAAAGAGAATCCCTATAGATATAAAATGGATAGAATAGTTTGATTGGCTAAAACCCACAATTCCCTTTGAATTAGCATAGTAAGTTACTCTTATTGATTGATGGTAGGCTCTTAATGACATCAATTAGTGCTTGAATAAATTTTAATTTCTTTTAAATTGTAATAAAATATATATACATATGAAACATGATTGACTAATTATTGAGCTCAAGTAAAAATTATGAGTATAGTGAAAATGAGCAAATAAACAATCATGAACAATATATATATATATATATATATATATATATACACACCTTATCAAGCAAGATATTTTTCATCAAGTTATTGATCCAATGGACTGATGTCAGAACTCAAAATAAGCTTTCCATCGTTCATATTGATTCTCTTGTTCTTCATCGGTCAACGGCTTAGGCTCGATTTAGAATCAGTCATGTGACTTGTCCTACGATTACAAGTCCAAGACATGGATTGGGGTTTGACGACACTCACCATAAATATACAGCATAGGTTGCATCAATCGGTCACCCACCATTCACGCTCCTGCAATTCGATCTTGACTCGCTTCCTCATCGTTGACTCCCTACATGCATATGTTTGAAGTCAACCAACCAATTAAAACCTTTGATCGAACAAAGCTAAACGTATAAACCAAACCACAAAGACTTTCTCTTGACGTGAGCACATATGATAAAGGATCATTTGGTCGGTCGACCATTAGTGAGACTCGTAAGTTTTAAGAAATTATCCGCTTTGGGTAATGAGTATACCCATATAGTTTTATCCTTTCGAAACTTATAAACTTTAAAAGGTATCTCGAGAGATCTAACGGACTTATGAACCCTTAGTTCCCGTACTCCTCAATTAACATGGGACTAAATGGTTTTATCAACACATTATCGATTATTCATATCCTTGTAAAATCTGACAATATATGGCATAATATTTTCTATATTAACTTCTAATTACTATTGATAATTACCAAAATCTCATATGAAAGATAAAAAGATATACTAATTTATATAAGACAGATTCTATTTAACTCTCGATTTTCTTTAAATTCTTTAATTTCACAACACCTAATAAAGCATAATAAGTATTAGAGAAATCTTTGTCCACAACACCTAATAAAGCAACTAATAATAGATCAATTAAATGATTGATTAATATGAGCAATTATTCTAAAGTGATACAGTTAATGACTTGATTATCCACCCGACTTCTTCTCCCAACATTCGAAATGGCAGTAAATTATATGCTTTTGCACGGGCAATTTCGTCCACACGTCCTTCTTATATACCAACCACCACTCTTCTTGTGTCGATGTCAACGTAGATACAGAACAACATCGCTCAACAATTGCAATGTCGCAAATGTAGAAATCGAATAGTTCTTTCGTTACTTTGCATTTGCATTGATACCGACGCACTTATAAAGAAATCGAGCGATGTCATTCTACATTTGCGTTGGAGCCGACGTAGATGCTAAGTGTTAGTGCAAACAGCTTTATGCCGTGGCCTCGGGGCCGTCGCGGCTTGGTTGGGGCTCCGAATGACGAGGATCCTGCGCGTGGGTGTCTCCCGGGGGGGTTCCTCGTTAATATGAGCAATTATTCTAAAGTGATACAGTTAATGACTTGATTATCCACCCGACTTCTTCTCCCAACATTCGAAATGGCAGTAAATTATATGCTTTTGCACGGGCAATTTCGTCCACACGTCCTTCTTATATACCAACCACCACTCTTCTTGCTGTACCTCCACCTCTCGATCTCTCTCTCTCGCAGCGCCGCTGGAAGATGGCTAAGGTCCACCCGAACAGCGCCGTTCCTTCTCTTGAGCTCCCGAGGCTCGCCACCTGCTGTAACGGTGCCGATAGTAGCGCAGCTGGGCGGAAGGAAAACGCTGCAATGTTGACGGTATGGCGTAAGTCTCTGCTCTTCAGCTGCAACGGGTTCACAGTCTTCGACGCCGAGGGAAACTTGGCCTTCCGAGTCGACGTCTACGGATCCGGGACTCCCGAGGATCTCGTGCTCATGGACGCCGCTGGAAAGCCGCTACTCACCGTCCGCCGGAAGGTACATCTACGTGTTGCTCTGTTCATACCGTTCCGCGGAGTTGACTCGGCGAACGCGGAATACTGACTCACCCGGGTTTGAGTTGTGCAGAAGCTGAGCCTCGGGGAGAAGTGGCTGATATATGGCGGAGAAGACGTCGTTAACCCCATCTACGTCGTCAAGAGGCGCGTGACCCTCCTCCCTTCCAAGTCCACCGCCGCCATCGCCCACGTGGCCCAGTGCCGCGGCGGCGGACCCGGGTACGAGGTCGAGGGGTCGTACTCACGGCGGAGCTGCACCGTCTACGACAAGCGAAGGCTGGTGGTGGCAGAGGTCCGGCCGAAGGAGGCCGTCGGCGGCGTGGCCTTCGGCGGCGACGTCTTCCGCCTCGTCGTCCACTCGGATCTCAACGCGTGTCTCGCCATGGGCATTCTGATCACCCTCGATCAGATGTTTCGATAAGGGTGCGTCTCTGATCGACGGCTGAGATCGAAAGCTGGAATGAAGGCCATTTGCGGCCTCTGCTTTCTATCTCGTCTTTTTCTTTAGCCATATCGACCAATGAAAGACAAGCAAAATTAGAGTGTAAATATTTCCATTTGCAATGAGGAATTTGGATTTTGGTCCGGCAAACATCCAATCTTTGCAGAACAATTTAGGAACATCATCCGAAAATGATAAATATAAATATAAATATATTTCCCCCAAAAACACACAAAACGAGAAATGCATATAATAAGTTATTTTGGTAGGCATGCGAAAGCTAAGTTTTAGTACAAATTATCGGCGACGAAAAGCCAAAACAAAATGCTTTCTAAACGATTGGTGGTGGCCGCAGATTCATGTGGGTCCCAGGAGGTCCATCCAATCCCGAGAAGGGTAGATCGAGTACTTGGGAGTCTTCCGTAGCTTGTTTCCATCAAGTATAAAACACTTCCTGCGGGCGCATCAGGTATCATCCGCCCACCATGAAGTTGGGAACTGCTTAACTCAAGAACCACCGCGGGAGCACCATAAACATCAAGTTCGATAGCCGTCGGATGAGACTCCCATCAGCTATCGCTACCCCCAATTCTTTTCCCCAACACTCCCCTCTTTCCCAAGAATATTCCAGCGAGCGACGCATATCACGTCAAACGCAGCGTACGAATAGCGACTTAAGGGTTTGCCCTCCCATTTTATAAGTAGAAGCCAAAGCTCGCTTTTTTTTGTCCATCTGCCGAAACACTCTCCACCAACAGTCCTCTGCCGTTGTACTTCTTCTTTCCTTTCTTCCCCAATTTGATTGGAGTTTCATTTCTGCCCCTTCTTTGGAGTGATTCCTTTCTGGTTTTTCTCGGAGAATCTCTTGTTTGCGGTGGATTCTTATGGTTAACGTTGTCTGCTTGATCTTTTCATAGATCTGGTCTCATGGGATGTTTCTTCCGATCGATTTTTGGACCATCGGTCCATCTTTGTACTGTTTTGATCATCGATTTTTCTTGACGAGTTGTAGCTGTTAAAGATGATTTTTTTTATTAGTATTTTAGTTTTATTTGATTGGAATTCTTGAGGGGAAAAAAGGAATCTTCTTTTGTGGTTCAGAGACTTGCGAATTCCAAGTGTTTGGCGTCATGGGCCGCTCGGATATCTCGTGGAAGCTGGCGGATCACCCGACGCTTCCCAAAGGCAAGACCGTGGCCGTTGTTGTCTTGGATGGATGGGGTGAAGCCAATCCGGACGAGTATAACTGCATTCATGTCGCCCAGACTCCAACCATGGATTCGCTTAAGCAGGTATATCCATTTCCGCGAAGGATAAACATCTATTTATTTCTGCAAATCGCGGGTTATCATGTCGATGAATTAGACAAAACTGGCTTTTACCGGTTCGATGCTGATATCGTGTAATAGATGCTTGGAAACTCAAATGATGCTATCTGGGTGGTTGTTCCGTGCGGTCAAATTTTTTCTGTGTAGCATATTAGGAGAAGTTTTTCATTGTGTATATATCTGAATGCATTATGCTTCGGTTGTACATTTTTTCCATTCCGTGTCTCATAATTGTTATGGATGAAAAGTCATTTGAGATAGGAACTAATTTGATGTCATACAAACAACATTCTTAACATTGTCTGTCGTTCAAGGGTGCTCCGGAAAGATGGAGGCTGGTCAGAGCTCATGGAAAAGCTGTGGGTCTTCCTACTGAGGATGACATGGGTAACAGTGAAGTTGGTCACAATGCACTTGGAGCAGGCAGGATTTATGCTCAAGGGTAGCAAAACCTAACACCAGATTTCATATTTTCAAAATCTTTCGATATTCTATTTGCCTTTGCGTAGGTCTTCATATTAGTCCGTCATTCTACTTGCCCTCTTAGTTTGATCCTTGTATGTTCTGAATTCTCTTTTATGGTTGTAGTGCTAAGTTAGTGGATCTTGCACTTGCATCTGGAAAAATTTACGAAGGAGAAGGCTTTAAGTATATTAAAGAATCATTTGATCAAGGAACTTTACATCTCATTGGGTTATTGAGCGATGGAGGTGTTCACTCTCGGCTTGATCAGTTGCAGGTATGTAAAGGCCAAATGTTTCATGTTTGCTTGTTTCTGCACCTGGTCAAATCATACGTGTGACTGTTTTTTTCCTTGCAGTTGCTTCTGAAAGGGTCTACAGAGAATGGTGCCAAAAGAATACGTGTACATATCCTCACTGATGGCCGTGATGTCTTGGATGGCTCAAGTGTTGGATTTGTGGAAACTCTAGAGAGTGACCTTGCTAAGCTACGAGAGAAAGGTATTGATGCACAAATTGCATCCGGTGGTGGTCGAATGTATGTAACCATGGACCGCTATGAGGTATATTTTTCGTGATTGTTCTCTAATTATTTTCTGTAGTTGGAACTTAGGATGGTGATTGTTAAATAATGAAAGGTGCATAGTTTCTTTTGTTTTCATGTTATAGATTACTCATGGTTAGATCCTTTTTCAAATCTATGGTCAAGCATGCTATGATGAATAAGATCTAATTCTTATTGGGTCTTACATTCATTCGACTGGTGCTTCCTACTGGTTTTGGATGAAAAACCAGAAAGCTACATTGTTTAGGATATTTTTGTGATATTTCCTTCAGTTTTATTTGGAAAATATTCTCAGTGTTCTCATATTGCAATTCATTTTGTGCATTCTGCAGAATGACTGGGATGTTGTTAAACGGGGATGGGATGCTCAGGTTCTTGGCGAAGCACCATACAAGTTTCGAAGTGCTGTTGAAGCTGTGAAAAAATTGAGGGAGGATACCAAGGCCAGTGATCAGTACTTGCCTCCATTTGTCATAGTTGATGAGAGTGGCAAAGCAGTTGGTCCAATAGTGGATGGTGATGCTGTTGTGACCTTCAACTTCCGAGCAGATCGTATGGTTATGATAGCTAAATCACTAGAATATGAAGAATTTGACAAATTTGATCGTGTTCGCTTCCCAAAGATCCGATATGCTGGAATGCTTCAGTATGATGGTGAATTGAAGCTTCCGAGCAACTACCTTGTTTCTCCTCCTGAGATAGAGAGGACATCTGGCGAATATTTGGTCCACAATGGTGTCCGTACTTTTGCTTGCAGGTATGATGCTATAGCATTTCATATGTTTGTACACATTTAAGTATGGTCAATACCATGTGGTTTTGGTAATCGTCTATGAAATCTTTTTTTCTGTCTTAAACAATATTAGAGATTGTTTTTTTCTTTTTCCTCTGTGGATGTATCAACTATCAATTGCAAAAATGGTCTTGCAAATTCAGTTAAAAGACTTCCATTTATCATACATATCATTGGGATTCAAAATGTGTTGTTTTCATTTGTTTAACGATGCAACCAAAGAGTCTTTATATGCCATGAAAAGATTGTTCAGTCGCTCGAGCTACTTAGGAACTATAATTTTCTTGATGTACCTTCACAGACTTGTTTGGTACTAAATTATGGTGACAACCGGTTCCATCATTGGAATGCCAAAAAGGTTTAGGAGACTAACAATGATGGATCCAAGTGGAAGTCCATTTTTCACATTTTGTAGCTTTAATTTTGACTGTTTAACTCTGTCAGGATGTGTACTTTAAAATTCTTGTAATTTTCTTAATGCAGATAGCAAATAACTGGCTTTGAGAATATACTATGTTCAACATACTTTCCAACAGACATGTAGTTTTGCCCCATAATTATTATGCTACAAGAACCATCCTCTGCCAATATGTCAGGTTACTTAACATTGCTTGTAAACCTATTGCATAAGAACAACTCCATTGCCATGGGTTTAGCATTTGTTTTCGAAATCAGTCTTGTTTTTCTGTTTTGACTTCTTCAGCCTGTTCATTATGGTTTAGGTATGATTTTGGGGCTTTATCTCCAGCCTTCAGTTTACTGTAAATGATTTTTGCTATATGATTTTCTTGGTTAAAGCACTTCAAATGTGTTTTTAGGTAACAAACTTCAGTGATTAATACTTCTTAATTAATATTACATCCCTTTTCACATCTATT
>LVTN01000286.1:195434-229214 GCA_001649415.1 Musa itinerans | reverse complement strand
GTATAAGGAATTTGGGATCCCAGATGGCGTCGTGGTGCGACCTTACATAGAAAGACTGGTTCTCGTTTACCATAATTTGGGCAACTGGTCTTCTTTCTACTACCCTCTTCCTGGTTATGCCTACCTGACTCCTGTGCTTGGTCTCGTTGCTTATGATGCAGCAAATTTGTCGGCTACCAACTTGCCCGAGTTAGATATTGTGGCTTCAAAATCACCCATATCCATCAATTTCACATATGTCATTCCTGCGCCAAGAGGTGCAATTGCCAGGTGCGTGCAGTTTGGTATCGATGGCTCACTGGATTTCAGGGACTTGGTATCGAGCAATATTTGTTCCACTTACAGACAGGGCCACTTTGTCATTGTGGTCAATTCTAGTGAGATCGCTCCCTCTCCAGCACCAAGTCGAGCTCCGGGGCCGGCTCCAAGCCGTCTTGGTTCTAAGAGTAACAAATCTAAGGTGTGGAAGATAGTGGGTGGTGTGGTCGGTGGAGTTGTTGCTTTAATTTTCTTGGCTCTACTTGTTTATTTGATGCACCAGTATAAACATAACAAGAAGGTGGCACGGATGGAGCAGCATGCGGATGCAGGAGTATCGGTACATACAACAAGGGTTGGAAATACACATGTTCCTGTGGCATCGGGGACAAGGACACAACCGATGCTTGAGAATGAACTTGTTGCTTAAGTGCTTTGTGGCATCGGCACGGGAGACCCCTCAGGGATGGAAAGCAAGGAACGAGTGAAGGACCGTCATTCAAGTGTTCTATATATAGAATGAGCAGGCAACCGTTTCATTGTTCCTTGTGACCTTGTGTTGGTTGAAATTAATTTTTTTCGTTAGGTTCTGCATTCTACTTATTTACAATAACATTAGACATTCTTTCGGGGAAGTTGAGCTTATGTCGTGTTGTTCTAGTCCTGATTGTTGCTGTTACGACGACATTCTTATTGTTCGAAATGCCTTGTGTCATGTAAAAGCACCACGAAGGATATGGCATTTCTTGGTAGCTGGAACTGTTTCAATTATTCATTTGTTTGTTGCCTTGTTCAGAGGTATCTTGCTAATAAAATTGAGGTATAATTAATTGAGGATATGCTGCTATTCTTGTATGCTGATTGCTCATGTCCCAATCATAGAGCAAATCCTGTTGTCTAGTGCTTCTTATTCTTGTAGATATTCTCTACTCAACAAGCTACAGTTTCTTGAAAGGTATGGATAATTATAGGATTTATGATCTCTCATGATCTTCAGTTATGATAGATTATCGATGGAATTGTTCAATTCTTGCCTCCGCAAATGTTGATTTATGTTCTATCATTTTGAATTCTTAACCTGTAGGGATTTAAGTATTTGAATTAACCGAGTCGCGGATTCCTCTCATGCAGGCAGAAGAGTCGAGATCACAGAGCGCGATTCCTCTCATGCAGGCAGAAGAGTCGAGATCACAGAGCTGGATGAGACGCAAAAAACCGACAGGCACAATGCATTGTTGGCTGTTGAAGAAGAGAACATATTTGCGAGGAGAATCCAAGAAGATGAATCCGGGCTGTGTTTCCAAGCCAAGAATATGAACGTTGAGAAAAGTGATAAGTACAGGCAGGGGAACAAAGGAAGGTACATTGGTACAAGGAACAAATGCACAATACACTGGTTCACTCATTTTTTTGGCATCTTGTCATGTTTATTCTTTGTGAGCTCAGAGTTAGGTTTTGGAGGCCAATGTTGCAGCCAAGAAGACTGAGGAATCATTCTGACATCACAAGCATTCTTTGCAAAAGCAGTGGGTTTGGACCCCCACCCCACCAAAAAAAGCCAATCAACGAAAGAGTTATAGATGCTGTTCTTTCAGCTGAAGCATAATGAAAGTAATCAGATTAGTTAACATTTTTTAGCTCTGGCATTATGTTCGAAAATGTTTTCCTTCAAATAGAAAAGGCAAAACATTGTGTATGATATATCCATCTGAAATTAATGTGTTTTTTTTTTTTAGTCATCCAAAACTGAAAATAATACATGAATAGTGCATATAATTTTTGACAATTGAAGCAGATTTGTTGAAATTTTATTGATATTGATAATCTTTATAATGTCAAGGATATTTCATACATTTTGAATACAAAGTACTTGATATTTTGGATAGATATAATATTAGGAGGGATATACATGTTCATTTCCGAATAATAGATACGTAAAATCTCGAATATTAAATAAAATAAAATGTCAGTAATAAAGTTGCACGTTACTATATGTATTAATAGATTAAAAGATCAAAGAAGACAAAAAAGAACAGAGAAGAATTCAATACCCAGCAAAACATGCTGCATTTGATGACTTTTGCACATTGAAGAATGCTAATCGGTTGCATCTCAAAATAATAATCCACATATCTCCAGCTTCGAACAAATGCAAACCCCATATTCTGCAGAACATTTCCAACTACGTTTAAGATCTCATCACAGATCATTAGAACAGGCGTGAAATTGAACACAGTACCAGTTTCAATTGCTGCACAGAAGACTGGAAACTTGGTTTTTGACTAGTGATATACCTGGATCCACACATGATAGAGATCGCAAAATTAACCATCTTTGATCTGTTAAGTCAACATTGCATATTGATCAACTCTCCAAATTATTGATCAAAGTTTTCGATTTCGAACTTGACATGGGTTCTGGAATTGGCCAGCTGTAAAACAAAACACCAAACGTAAGGGTCCAACAGCATAAAAATCTTTTATTCTCAAATGCAAATTTGCCGCAGGGATGAGCATCTCATGCATGATCACTTCCTGCAATAAAGAGAACAAATTAGAACATTTGCAACATTGGTTTTCTATTTGAATATATTGTTATAATAGTTTAATGCGACGGAGAAGTTGATAGAAGCTGGTTTCTAGTGACTTCCAATTTATAATGAAATAAAAAACCAAACAAAATCAAGTCATAGAAGCACATTCCACAACTACAGAACCCTTCAATTGCCATACATGAAATTTCCATTTCGATAATTTTGATATAGACAATAAAACTTAATTACATCATTACAACAATAGTTATTTTCAGTCATCACAGGCAAGGGATCACCCTACTCTCGGACATAATTAAATGTCTGACATGAAGAACATAAAAGTGAGTTCGACATACCTATTACTGTTAAGTTTGAGAATTGCATATTTCTCTCTAAATTCAAACTTGCATGCATATATACATATGCTCCAAATTTTAGTGCACATTAGACACAACAAAAGGGGTGAATTGGCATACCTTTCCATGTAAATAATTAGTCACCAAGCCTATTCAATATCAATATGGTATAATATCACTGATATGCATTGGTATGGTGGGATTAGGCCATCCATGGTTAGCACCACCCAACTAAATGTGGTTCAATTATTACTCGCTCAAATTCAACCAATCCTTCTAAAAGAAAACCTCCAAGGATTGCAATGAACTTGGGAATGGTCAGGTATTATCTGACTCATAAGAGTTATACCTTGTACTGATACTGGTCACATATCACCCAATATGATGAATGTCCCACTGTGATTACCATCTGCAGTTAATATCTTTTCTCCATGATGCAATTAATGCACCCTTTTATGCTTCAGTCTATTTATAGGGTACAAATAAAATGGGGAGTGATTTGAGTACTACATCAGCATACCCTTCATAATTCTTCCCCTATCTTTCTTTCATTTATCCATCAGTCACACTACTTCTTTCTCTGCTTACAAAGACGAGACAATGGCTTCCTACTCTGGATTTCATACTTGCTCACAAGAAGCAGCAACCAACTCCGGTGATTGGTATTTGGCATGAACCACAAGGTATATACAGAGTGAATCCTGTGCTCCACATATACTCAGAACCATGGTACTTTAGTCATGCACTCTACACCACCAGGTCAATAGTTAAGCAAATCATAAACAAGGACCAAAGCTTAAGATAGCCATTCCAAATCTCAAACCAAGTTCAAAACTCAACTCATCTGTATGACTAAGTCAGTGAAGATCTAGTTTAGATTCTCGGTGAAGTAGGTCATCAAAATTCATACATTTCGGTCAAGATCATCAACCTGTCCTTTAATTAACTGACTAATTGTTAGCTTAAAATGGTGGAGTTCTCTTGCAAATGGTCGATGACCATCAGTCGAATTCTCTTCTCAAGATCTCGATGTCTCTTGCAAATGTCTTCACCAATCATCTGTTCCCATACACTAGTTCACATAAAATGTCTATCATCTCTTGTTAGGCAATTTATGACAAAATTTTCAACCTCAGCTATTCATGCAATAGAGTAAAGGAATTCCAAACTTTACTTAGCAATTTTAAATTTAAAAGTAAGGAGATAATGAATATTATGCTTCACATTGATATCATTTGAATTTCTTCCAACGAATACATGGAAGTGCACCGGAAAACTCATTAGAATTTGTTATCATCACATGGTAGCAATCGAACTGTAGTACACTGAGAATAAAATGGGCATCAGTCACAGTTACAATTTTCAGAAAGTGTCAAAGTCAAACTTCTTGTGAATTGTTCCATGCACCAGTTTTTTTCCACCAGGCCAAATGATTTTATCATTGCTGATCCAATCTCTAGTTTAAACCCAATATCTTCTATCAGTTTTATTCCAATTACGTGAACCGAATCCATGTCTATGAAGATTGATATCATGCCATTGGATCTCCAACCAAATGTCAGGGCACGCATGGGCAAAAGACGCAACTTTCTTGTTCAATCATCAAGGAGGTTGATAACCACAAAAGAAAGTTCAATCTTACTTTAGGCGAGGATAAAACTAGCAACCCTGACCCATGAACTACCATACAGAGAGCAATCGAGAAAGAAAAAGAACGCACTAAACTTGGATCGAAACAAAGAAGAGAAACCACCATCAGAAACCGACCTAATTCGCAGCACCAGCGTACAGATCCATGAGCTTCTTGTCCCTCCTCTCCATCGCCACATCCCACACATCATTACCAATATGCTTCGGCTGCATTCGATTCCGATAAACATAACAACTTTATTCCCACGGCAAAGATCACCAGCATCAAGTCCACCATCTAAAAGGGCAAAAAGAAAGATAGTTGGATCTTACCCTCCCGTGGGCGGCTCTATGGATGAAGTATTGCGCGTTGCCCATCACGCAGAGCATCCCAGTGATGATTCCTAGCGGAAGAACGGCTTCCAACCAGAACAACTTCGCCATCAAGGAGATCTCAGAGGACAAAGAAACAAGGGACGAAGAGGACTCCCTTCCTACCTTCCCGATGCGCACTTGGCTCTTTTAGGGAGTCTTGTGAGGCGCGTCGACGTAGAATCCGCAATTTGGTGGTGGGCTTTTATGATAATCCGGCCCAAAGCGGCTAATTCAATCCGGTTGGACCGGTTTATTTGTGGCTCAAAAATAAATCATTTAATTTTTTTTATTTATCTTCAATCATAATAATTAAGAATGGCTTTCAAGGTTAGGAAATAAACCCAGGAAAAGAAATGCCACGTAGATAATGGTGAAATGTCAAGTTATCGAGGGATGCAGTTACGAGTTGTGACGCGATCCATCTCACCTACCTTCGTTTCAGTTTGGAGAAGTTGGGATTGCGCTGCTCGAGCTGAGACGAGCCCCATGGCACTCGCCTCCGCGGCCGCCACCCTCCGCCCCGTCAGCGCCATCTCGGCGGCGTTGCCGTACCCCACGATCGCGGGCAGGCGCTGTAGCGACCCCAGGTCGGCGGCCAGGGCAAGGTCCACCTCCTTGACCGCGAAGAAGGCGGCCTCGCCGCAGCATCGGATGTCGCAGGCAGCGACCAGGTCCACCCCGCCGCCGACGCAAGCGCCGTGGATCGCCGCCACCACCGGCTTCCGGCACCTCTCGACGGCGAAGATCACGGCCTGGAGGGCGGGGATCCGGCGGTGGAGGAGTTCCCCAAGTACAAGTATTTTAAATTTGAACTTAAAAGTTATACGTATTTTAAAGCATATTTAATATTTGTAAATATATTTTGCTTGTTTCATTTTTTAAGACAGACTCTCAACTGACTTAAAAAAGAAAGATATTGAAGGCAGGAATGCAATATAGTAAGTTGAAGATAATTTTAAAATATATTCTGTAAGCAGTTCTTTATAGTTCAAAAAGTAAACAATTTTTTTAATATCTATCAAGTAAGATTATGATAAAGTATAATTATTATTTCATTAAGTTGACTCAATTCTCTCTATATATTATTTTCGATATTTATCAAAGAACTCGTTACTTTGAGAGGAAATTTCATCATTAATAAAAAAATATTATTATATTGATTTTACCGACATATACTTTGAAGTGTTCAATCGAGTTATATTGGTGAAAAAATTAGATAATTATTTATAGCAAAAAAAAAAATCAAAAATAGCCTTTTTAGTCCTATATCATTTGTGTACTGAGGATCACATTATCCACTATCCAAAAATATTTTGGGTGATATTACTTTTATCAATAAATTTAAAAATAAATTAAATAAAAATATTAACTTATGTTGAGGGCCTCACGTCCTTTTTTTCAGATGAAAACATATTGTAATTATGCAAATCCTGTATAGTTTTCTAAAAATTTTATCTTTCATACATGATGGTAGTCCTAATACTGTAATACATAATTTCTATTAGATTTAACAACAACTGATTAAAATATTATTGTTTCATGATGTAACTTATTTAAGCATGTTTAATTTAAATTAAACATAATCTATTTCAAAACGATGATTCCAAATTGATTAAATAAGGATTAGAGATCAATTGAGTGAAATTCTAATTAAATCATTAAGCTAAAGTTTCAATCATTTGATATTAATGATATTTAAAAGATAAATTAAGATATTTTAATATATCATTTTATCTCAATGCAGAGAAGTGCAGTACAAGATAATTTTATTTTTTTTATGATAATTAGTCTAAATCCCTCCGAGGATAAGTGGATCGTGAAAGGTGATATTTGGACGATCCGTCATTGGAAGTAACCATTAAAAAAATTTTATTTGAAGAATATAAATTTACCATGAAGTAGGATGAAGACATTCGACTAGTCCACATCTTATACGAACAAATAATAATTATAGAAATAAATATAATAAATTAAAATTTATATTTGCAAGGATAGAATATTAAAAATCCGTAAAATAATTTTAGGATTGCAACTCTGATTGAGATAAAGTATATGACATAAACCCAAGTCAATCTGATTTGGAGGAAGATTAGCCATTTGAATCTGAGCCCTCTTAGTTTAATTCAAAATCATTCTTATATTTTTTTCATTTATAAGTATAAGATTGATATATATATATATATATATATATATATATATATATATATATATATATATATATATATATATATATATATATATATATATATATATATATATATATATATATATATATATATATATATATATATATATATATATATATATATATATATATATATATATATATATATATATATATATATATATATATATATATATATAGCAACCTTGTACATGCAAATGTAAGAAATATAAGAATGAAATTGATTTAATCCTCCTCCTTTTTTTTCTTAATTCAGCTCAAGGAATGAATCTGATTTCATTCTTTTAAGAGAACTCCAATTATGCATGTGAGACTTGAACTTCATTACAAAGAATAATATGACAGGAATGCAACAAAAGATTACAGACTGACCATATCAGCTCACATTCTGCACAGAAATTAATGAAGAGTTGCAAATAATTAAAAATCTTTTTTGTCCTATCTTTTGGTTCATAACCAAGTACTTCTTTCTATGCTTAAGTTCACAAATTATAGAATGAAAAAGCTTGGCACTCAACTTGAGAACAGCCTATCCAATCCAACCTATCATTCATTCCTCTTAACCAAAGAGTTGCAGCCATCCATTTTGTCATGGGAAAAGAGTGTTGATCACAATGCTACAATATTACTAGGAGAAACAAGTAATTAAAAACACACACACACAAGAACAAGGTGACTGAAATAAGTATTATATATATATATGCAACTGATGGACTATATAGAATGAAAGATCATTCGAGGAAATATTATTTCTGATGTGAATTATTGTGGGGATTGCAAAGGACTGCAATTCTTTGAAATAGAGATTTCTAGCTTTGTGCCTTTGTTGCTCAGAGCTTCCAAACATCTATTGTTTAGGATGCATTGCCGAGAGTATGTTTTTAGGGAAACAAACAATTAAGCTCTCTTGGAAGATGTAACCACAGAAGTACGTTACTGCACTAAAATCTCACAGAAAAATCATGAAGTCGGAACACAACGCAAGAGCACACAGGGATTATGATCATCTGTTATTTGAATTAACCGAGTCGCGGATTCCTCTCATGCAGGCAGAAGAGTCGAGATCACAGAGCGCGATTCCTCTCATGCAGGCAGAAGAGTCGAGATCACAGAGCGCGATTCCTCTCATGCAGGCAGAAGAGTCGAGATCACAGAGCGCGATTCCTCTCATGCAGGCAGAAGAGTCGAGATCACAGAGCGCGATTCCTCTCATGCAGGCAGAAGAGTCGAGATCACAGAGCGCGATTCCTCTCATGCAGGCAGAAGAGTCGAGATCACAGAGCGCGATTCCTCTCATGCAGGCAGAAGAGTCGAGATCACAGAGCTGGATGAGACGCAAAAAACCGACAGGCACAATGCATTGTTGGCTGTTGAAGAAGAGAACATATTTGCGAGGAGAATCCAAGAAGATGAATCCGGGCTGTGTTTCCAAGCCAAGAATATGAACGTTGAGAAAAGTGATAAGTACAGGCAGGGGAACAAAGGAAGGTACATTGGTACAAGGAACAAATGCACAATACACTGGTTCACTCATTTTTTTGGCATCTTGTCATGTTTATTCTTTGTGAGCTCAGAGTTAGGTTTTGGAGGCCAATGTTGCAGCCAAGAAGACTGAGGAATCATTCTGACATCACAAGCATTCTTTGCAAAAGCAGTGGGTTTGGACCCCCACCCCACCAAAAAAAGCCAATCAACGAAAGAGTTATAGATGCTGTTCTTTCAGCTGAAGCATAATGAAAGTAATCAGATTAGTTAACATTTTTTAGCTCTGGCATTATGTTCGAAAATGTTTTCCTTCAAATAGAAAAGGCAAAACATTGTGTATGATATATCCATCTGAAATTAATGTGTTTTTTTTTTTTAGTCATCCAAAACTGAAAATAATACATGAATAGTGCATATAATTTTTGACAATTGAAGCAGATTTGTTGAAATTTTATTGATATTGATAATCTTTATAATGTCAAGGATATTTCATACATTTTGAATACAAAGTACTTGATATTTTGGATAGATATAATATTAGGAGGGATATACATGTTCATTTCCGAATAATAGATACGTAAAATCTCGAATATTAAATAAAATAAAATGTCAGTAATAAAGTTGCACGTTACTATATGTATTAATAGATTAAAAGATCAAAGAAGACAAAAAAGAACAGAGAAGAATTCAATACCCAGCAAAACATGCTGCATTTGATGACTTTTGCACATTGAAGAATGCTAATCGGTTGCATCTCAAAATAATAATCCACATATCTCCAGCTTCGAACAAATGCAAACCCCATATTCTGCAGAACATTTCCAACTACGTTTAAGATCTCATCACAGATCATTAGAACAGGCGTGAAATTGAACACAGTACCAGTTTCAATTGCTGCACAGAAGACTGGAAACTTGGTTTTTGACTAGTGATATACCTGGATCCACACATGATAGAGATCGCAAAATTAACCATCTTTGATCTGTTAAGTCAACATTGCATATTGATCAACTCTCCAAATTATTGATCAAAGTTTTCGATTTCGAACTTGACATGGGTTCTGGAATTGGCCAGCTGTAAAACAAAACACCAAACGTAAGGGTCCAACAGCATAAAAATCTTTTATTCTCAAATGCAAATTTGCCGCAGGGATGAGCATCTCATGCATGATCACTTCCTGCAATAAAGAGAACAAATTAGAACATTTGCAACATTGGTTTTCTATTTGAATATATTGTTATAATAGTTTAATGCGACGGAGAAGTTGATAGAAGCTGGTTTCTAGTGACTTCCAATTTATAATGAAATAAAAAACCAAACAAAATCAAGTCATAGAAGCACATTCCACAACTACAGAACCCTTCAATTGCCATACATGAAATTTCCATTTCGATAATTTTGATATAGACAATAAAACTTAATTACATCATTACAACAATAGTTATTTTCAGTCATCACAGGCAAGGGATCACCCTACTCTCGGACATAATTAAATGTCTGACATGAAGAACATAAAAGTGAGTTCGACATACCTATTACTGTTAAGTTTGAGAATTGCATATTTCTCTCTAAATTCAAACTTGCATGCATATATACATATGCTCCAAATTTTAGTGCACATTAGACACAACAAAAGGGGTGAATTGGCATACCTTTCCATGTAAATAATTAGTCACCAAGCCTATTCAATATCAATATGGTATAATATCACTGATATGCATTGGTATGGTGGGATTAGGCCATCCATGGTTAGCACCACCCAACTAAATGTGGTTCAATTATTACTCGCTCAAATTCAACCAATCCTTCTAAAAGAAAACCTCCAAGGATTGCAATGAACTTGGGAATGGTCAGGTATTATCTGACTCATAAGAGTTATACCTTGTACTGATACTGGTCACATATCACCCAATATGATGAATGTCCCACTGTGATTACCATCTGCAGTTAATATCTTTTCTCCATGATGCAATTAATGCACCCTTTTATGCTTCAGTCTATTTATAGGGTACAAATAAAATGGGGAGTGATTTGAGTACTACATCAGCATACCCTTCATAATTCTTCCCCTATCTTTCTTTCATTTATCCATCAGTCACACTACTTCTTTCTCTGCTTACAAAGACGAGACAATGGCTTCCTACTCTGGATTTCATACTTGCTCACAAGAAGCAGCAACCAACTCCGGTGATTGGTATTTGGCATGAACCACAAGGTATATACAGAGTGAATCCTGTGCTCCACATATACTCAGAACCATGGTACTTTAGTCATGCACTCTACACCACCAGGTCAATAGTTAAGCAAATCATAAACAAGGACCAAAGCTTAAGATAGCCATTCCAAATCTCAAACCAAGTTCAAAACTCAACTCATCTGTATGACTAAGTCAGTGAAGATCTAGTTTAGATTCTCGGTGAAGTAGGTCATCAAAATTCATACATTTCGGTCAAGATCATCAACCTGTCCTTTAATTAACTGACTAATTGTTAGCTTAAAATGGTGGAGTTCTCTTGCAAATGGTCGATGACCATCAGTCGAATTCTCTTCTCAAGATCTCGATGTCTCTTGCAAATGTCTTCACCAATCATCTGTTCCCATACACTAGTTCACATAAAATGTCTATCATCTCTTGTTAGGCAATTTATGACAAAATTTTCAACCTCAGCTATTCATGCAATAGAGTAAAGGAATTCCAAACTTTACTTAGCAATTTTAAATTTAAAAGTAAGGAGATAATGAATATTATGCTTCACATTGATATCATTTGAATTTCTTCCAACGAATACATGGAAGTGCACCGGAAAACTCATTAGAATTTGTTATCATCACATGGTAGCAATCGAACTGTAGTACACTGAGAATAAAATGGGCATCAGTCACAGTTACAATTTTCAGAAAGTGTCAAAGTCAAACTTCTTGTGAATTGTTCCATGCACCAGTTTTTTTCCACCAGGCCAAATGATTTTATCATTGCTGATCCAATCTCTAGTTTAAACCCAATATCTTCTATCAGTTTTATTCCAATTACGTGAACCGAATCCATGTCTATGAAGATTGATATCATGCCATTGGATCTCCAACCAAATGTCAGGGCACGCATGGGCAAAAGACGCAACTTTCTTGTTCAATCATCAAGGAGGTTGATAACCACAAAAGAAAGTTCAATCTTACTTTAGGCGAGGATAAAACTAGCAACCCTGACCCATGAACTACCATACAGAGAGCAATCGAGAAAGAAAAAGAACGCACTAAACTTGGATCGAAACAAAGAAGAGAAACCACCATCAGAAACCGACCTAATTCGCAGCACCAGCGTACAGATCCATGAGCTTCTTGTCCCTCCTCTCCATCGCCACATCCCACACATCATTACCAATATGCTTCGGCTGCATTCGATTCCGATAAACATAACAACTTTATTCCCACGGCAAAGATCACCAGCATCAAGTCCACCATCTAAAAGGGCAAAAAGAAAGATAGTTGGATCTTACCCTCCCGTGGGCGGCTCTATGGATGAAGTATTGCGCGTTGCCCATCACGCAGAGCATCCCAGTGATGATTCCTAGCGGAAGAACGGCTTCCAACCAGAACAACTTCGCCATCAAGGAGATCTCAGAGGACAAAGAAACAAGGGACGAAGAGGACTCCCTTCCTACCTTCCCGATGCGCACTTGGCTCTTTTAGGGAGTCTTGTGAGGCGCGTCGACGTAGAATCCGCAATTTGGTGGTGGGCTTTTATGATAATCCGGCCCAAAGCGGCTAATTCAATCCGGTTGGACCGGTTTATTTGTGGCTCAAAAATAAATCATTTAATTTTTTTTATTTATCTTCAATCATAATAATTAAGAATGGCTTTCAAGGTTAGGAAATAAACCCAGGAAAAGAAATGCCACGTAGATAATGGTGAAATGTCAAGTTATCGAGGGATGCAGTTACGAGTTGTGACGCGATCCATCTCACCTACCTTCGTTTCAGTTTGGAGAAGTTGGGATTGCGCTGCTCGAGCTGAGACGAGCCCCATGGCACTCGCCTCCGCGGCCGCCACCCTCCGCCCCGTCAGCGCCATCTCGGCGGCGTTGCCGTACCCCACGATCGCGGGCAGGCGCTGTAGCGACCCCAGGTCGGCGGCCAGGGCAAGGTCCACCTCCTTGACCGCGAAGAAGGCGGCCTCGCCGCAGCATCGGATGTCGCAGGCAGCGACCAGGTCCACCCCGCCGCCGACGCAAGCGCCGTGGATCGCCGCCACCACCGGCTTCCGGCACCTCTCGACGGCGAAGATCACGGCCTGGAGGGCGGGGATCCGGCGGTGGAGGAGTTCTCCAAGTACAAGTATTTTAAATTTGAACTTAAAAGTTATACGTATTTTAAAGCATATTTAATATTTGTAAATATATTTTGCTTGTTTCATTTTTTAAGACAGACTCTCAACTGACTTAAAAAAGAAAGATATTGAAGGCAGGAATGCAATATAGTAAGTTGAAGATAATTTTAAAATATATTCTGTAAGCAGTTCTTTATAGTTCAAAAAGTAAACAATTTTTTTAATATCTATCAAGTAAGATTATGATAAAGTATAATTATTATTTCATTAAGTTGACTCAATTCTCTCTATATATTATTTTCGATATTTATCAAAGAACTCGTTACTTTGAGAGGAAATTTCATCATTAATAAAAAAATATTATTATATTGATTTTACCGACATATACTTTGAAGTGTTCAATCGAGTTATATTGGTGAAAAAATTAGATAATTATTTATAGCAAAAAAAAAAATCAAAAATAGCCTTTTTAGTCCTATATCATTTGTGTACTGAGGATCACATTATCCACTATCCAAAAATATTTTGGGTGATATTACTTTTATCAATAAATTTAAAAATAAATTAAATAAAAATATTAACTTATGTTGAGGGCCTCACGTCCTTTTTTTCAGATGAAAACATATTGTAATTATGCAAATCCTGTATAGTTTTCTAAAAATTTTATCTTTCATACATGATGGTAGTCCTAATACTGTAATACATAATTTCTATTAGATTTAACAACAACTGATTAAAATATTATTGTTTCATGATGTAACTTATTTAAGCATGTTTAATTTAAATTAAACATAATCTATTTCAAAACGATGATTCCAAATTGATTAAATAAGGATTAGAGATCAATTGAGTGAAATTCTAATTAAATCATTAAGCTAAAGTTTCAATCATTTGATATTAATGATATTTAAAAGATAAATTAAGATATTTTAATATATCATTTTATCTCAATGCAGAGAAGTGCAGTACAAGATAATTTTATTTTTTTTATGATAATTAGTCTAAATCCCTCCGAGGATAAGTGGATCGTGAAAGGTGATATTTGGACGATCCGTCATTGGAAGTAACCATTAAAAAAATTTTATTTGAAGAATATAAATTTACCATGAAGTAGGATGAAGACATTCGACTAGTCCACATCTTATACGAACAAATAATAATTATAGAAATAAATATAATAAATTAAAATTTATATTTGCAAGGATAGAATATTAAAAATCCGTAAAATAATTTTAGGATTGCAACTCTGATTGAGATAAAGTATATGACATAAACCCAAGTCAATCTGATTTGGAGGAAGATTAGCCATTTGAATCTGAGCCCTCTTAGGGCAAGATAGAACATATTTTAATTTAATTAATGAATAGAATATTAAAAATCCGTAAAATAATTTTAGGATTGCAACTCTGATTGAGATAAAGTATATGACATAAACCCAAGTCAATCTGATTTGGAGGAAGATTAGCCATTTGAATCTGAGCCCTCTTAGGGCAAGATAGAACATATTTTAATTTAATTAATCCGAATTAATTTGGTTAAATCAGCCATGTACTTATAAGATCATAATGACAGTACATATAACCTTCACAGACACCCAACATCTTCTTAATCATGAACATTAACATAAATGCCGAACTATAGAGATAGCCACAGGCCATGGTGGCCAATTGCCCGAAGCCACGGCCAGTCCACCGGACATGAGATCTGCGTCTACATTTCCATCAGCTCTTGGAATGCCACCATGGCAGAGGCTGGCAGTCCCAGAAGCACGTTCGTGCTCCTCCTCTCCTTCCCATGCGACAAGAACAGGATCACCTCCTTCTCAGGCAATGCCACCGGCCCCGACTGCAGCGGCTTCCCCCACCCGAAGTCCGTGGCGTGGAAGGCCAGCCTGGACCAGGTGGTTATCAGAAGCGTTGCGGTAAGAGGCGGCCTCACTCTGGTCACCTCGAAGTAGTCGATGGCAGACCTCATGTATCCGTCCGTGATCATCCTCACTGCCTTCTGAACCAGTCCCACCGCGAACGAGAACGGCTTCTCGAGAAGCTCCCCTGTATCGCACAAGGCGCTGGTTAGCACGATGCCGTTGCCGAAGTAGCCTTTTGGCAGCGGCGGGTCGAATCTGGACCGGCCGTCCACCGCGAAGAGCAGCTTCGTCTGCTGGTCATGATCCACCCGCAGGGCCGCCGTGCGAGCCCTCCATACGAGTGCTGACAGAGCCTCGAAGGTGGTGCAGCTGTGAAGGACGCCGTCTCCCGTCGCTCTGCTCTTGAGGTGTTCGATCCTATGCGGGTCGAAGTAGAAGGACTTGTACAACATTTCCTCCTGGTACAGAGATATGGTGCGTGGGGAATCGGGGATCTCCCTGAATTCATGGTGGGGAAACTCGAGAAGAGGCGGATCTCTGGCCTTGAGCACCGTTCGATCCATGAAGGGCGGCACAGAGAGCGGTAGTCCTCGGGCTGTTTCGCACCATGAGTTCACAAACTCCATCGCTCCCAGGCCGTCGAACATGCAGTGGTTCATGGCTAGTCCGAGGATGAACCCCCCACACTTGAACTTAGTGACCTTGAATAGAATTGCATTGTTAGACGGCAAGATGAGAAGCAAATTAATGGAGTCATTTGCATTCTAAGCCAGACCTGAGCTACTAAAGGCGGTATCTCCAGCATGTTCTTGGCGCCTGGAATATCATAGACGAGCTTGCCAAGCATAGAAGGATCAGGCTTCGCAATGTCTCCTATTTGTTCCATCTCGCAGTCTGCTATTGCCTCCACAAACACCGCGCCTTCTCCGGTGCAATCCACAATGAGCTTCCTCTCCGAGCTTACGGTCAGCCTTCCGGCTAGCGGGTAGTAGTGAACAAGAACCTTCGATAATGCTTCCCTGATAACATCACCGGCTTTCTCATTACCTTGATCCGGTGATTTGAAGCAGTAGACTGTTCGAACTATCACCGCGATGTTCTGGTCAAGGTTGGAAAGGAAGTAGAGTACCCTCTCTGTTTCTTTTGCCGGCGGCACAAGCGAGGCTTCTCCTTGCTTGACACTTAGCTGAAACATCTTGGCAGTGAGGTTCTCTTCGACGGCAGCCTCTCCATGCTCTGAAACCTGACAACAAATCAAAAAGAAGGCATCAGAGGAAGCAGCCAAGATGAGATTTTGAATTGTTGAAGCCGGAGCAGTACCATCTCTGAGTGTTTGAGAAAATGCTATGGAGTTCTGAGCACTAAGTTGATGAAAAGAAGAGATGCTTCAACAGGGACCGGGAAAGAAACTTTATACAGGGAGGGCGGAAGAAGTTGGTCATGGCAACTGCTTTCTTGACCAAAAGTAGCCCATAAGAAAAGGAGCAGTGTAGACTTGTGAAGCAAATGAGTGAAGGTTTGAAGGAAGAACAGTGAAGAAATCTATCTCCTCTTTCTTCGGAACATCGTGGTGGCTTGCATGTTGAGTGGGGTTTGGCCACTGGCCTTGGAACCAAATGGTAACATTCTACTCTTTCTGTCATTTTGGTTTGCGTTAGTTGGCCTGAAAAAGTTGCTTCATTCAGATGCTGTGCCCTTTGAGCCAATTCTTCAATACCAATTCACTACCTGTAGTGACTCAACTGGCTAATTGAATTCCAGCACAGAAAAGATTTTCCTTTCTTTGTAGATTGTGAAATGCTAATGATATATCATGTTTTCATGTTGCCTAACAAATCCAAATTGTGTTGTTGTGATAGAAATTATCTTGTATAATTGTTTGCCAAAATGCTGATTGATCTTTCGGTATGATGACTAAATCCATCGACGCATTAAGCTTGTTCTTGTCTTACAAACGTTTGTGCCAGAACTGGATTTGGATTCGCTAAATCTAGAAACCTGATAATCATAAGAGCTTAGACCGCTTTAAACCTCCTCTTTCATTTATGACAAATTGTTTTCTTCTTTTCAGAGGTTTTATTCTTTTTCATGATAATCAAGTTAGATAGCCAGGAGCTAAAGTTCCTTTCTTTGGAAGTAAACTTATGCCCTAGGCCATTAGCTCAATTGTGCTAGCAAAGGGCCCCAAGATTGACAAATGTTCCTCATAAATTACAATCAACAACTGGAGAACATGAAACACAGAATGTTTTCATTCCTTTTGAAGAGCAATAAATTATCATGATCCTGTTACTGAAAAATGTTTGATGCACATGAGTAAGACAAGCCAACAACTTGATGGTTGGTAACAGGTCAGAGACTTGTTTGCCCTCTTCATTTTGTGGCCCAGCAGAGTCACTGTGAGTTTGCCTGTTGGCATCATCTACAAAAAGTTTAATCAATTAACACTTGGCCTGATCCTTCCAGAATATCTATCTGAATCTGAATCCGAATACAACAAGAAAATTCACCAAATCCTGTTGGGAGTATTTTGGACTAATAGCATAAGCTGAACTTTGATGTAAGAATTTGTAGCTACCATCCAACTTATATGTTAAGCTCATAGTTAGCATATGATATTAATTTATTGGATTCATTATATACCTCAGGTATGGATTCAATGGTGGTGGAAAATGAAGTGAGAAGAATAACATTTGATTTGCTGGTACACCTTGTCTTAATCAAGTTTAATAAATGACTCAGACTCAGAGTGGCACAAAGTTATTCCAAGAGTAGAGAGATGGAGCATTTCCTGCCTGTTTTCAGATGATTGCAATTGACAAGCACTTATGAATGAAGCTATTGCTAATTCAGACATTTCCTAAATAAATGTCTGAATTAGCAAGCACTTATGAATGCTTTTCCTACCTGTTTTCACTCATCTGCTTCAATGGGGGAGTGAAGCTATTGGAAAGGCTGCATTGCCTTGAAGGGCTGGTAGGAAAAGTTCCTCTCAAAACTTCCTATCTACTCTCATGACATGCAAGCTAAGAGCTGCACTACTTCACAAGAAAGCCCAGTGAGTGACTGCATCATGTTGTCTTCCACCAGCCTCAAGAAACCCAAAAAGAGCTTGATGAAGCCAGAGAGAATCTAGAAGCATTTTCCTGTATGGTTTACCTTCCTACTTTTACATTTCTCTTCAACAGAAATGAATGTAGCAAACAGTGGTTTTCCTTCCCTTGTCCCCTTGCTTGGGACCAGAATACAGCAGTAGCTGAACGAAAGGTCTCATCAAGAAGCCATGTCCCAACTTTCTCACCAAAATGATTTTAAGAGACTTTAATTTTCTTATATACTTTTTTATATTTTTAAAAATAATGCTCTGAATACTTTGACATGATGTGGAGTTGGTGAGTCAGAGATTGAACATCATCCATGAGAATTGTGATGGAACAGACAAGAGCAGAGGACACAATCAAACAGTCCATAGTGGTTGGTGAGTCTTCCTCCCCCCACATTGAGATATTCTAATAATGCCGGAGTGTTTCAGCAGGGCCTTTGCACATGTGAGCCATGGAGACAGCAAATGTGAGCTGGTTCGTCTCCTCATCATGAGAAGCAGAAGAAGGGAGCATCCCATGGGCGTACATAAGTATACACACACATATATATATATATATATATATATATATATATATATATATATATATATGNNNATGTGTGTGTGTACTAAATTGAAGTTGTAATTTTGTAGAAGGAAAAGCCATCACCGCCCATATTTACAGTCTACCCGTACGCTACGTTCTTATTGATTGGAGGTGACGGTGGGCCACGCGAAGCCCGCCTGCTGGTGCGCCTTTCGAAACATGAGGTGGCAGGTAGGTGAGCGGGTCACGCATGAAGGAAAGGTGTTTATTATTCCCCGCGACCGCGCACCTACACTGCGACGCGTGTACCGTCACGCCCCAAAAATGCTTTCTCCACCGGTTTCTCACTTACCCGTTTTTGTCTGGAAGAAATCGTGGGTTCGATAGAGGTTGCAATGGGCCCCAGTTTTTTATCCAATCGAAACGCAGGACGGTTGAGGTAGGAACAGTAAGTCGAGTGTCGACTAAATGTCCCACTTTTCATACGGCAGAAATAATTGTTCCTTTTCTACTCGTCGACTGGCTTCTCATTTTAGACTTACCCGTGGATGTACTTCCTTTTTAGTTGGGCAAGATATCGGGTTAATGCGGGACCCGGAAAGATACGAGGTTGGGTGAGTGTTAAGGGTAAGATCGTTGGGTAAGGGAGGTATATACGATTTGATAATATTCCTCTCGCGTAGCATTAAATACACCAAAATATAACTCCCAACAATTCCAGCCAAACAGAGACTCCGCTCTCGCCTGCTCTCTCTGTGTCTCTCTGCCGTCTTCGCCCCTCTCCTTCCGTCACTCTCCGGGTAATCCTCTCTTCCCCCCTCTGGCTCTTTTCTACTTCAGTGGAATCTTGTGTGGTCTCGCGAGTCGCAACTGTTGGAAAGATTCGGATTTGTTCTTGTAAGGGCCTCTTGGAGTGGCCTCCGTCCCGGTCGCTCGTTCCTATTGTCTTGAATCGGTGATCTTTCCACGATCCTTTCTTGTTGTAGGTTTTCCTTTCGTTTTTGTATCCCCTTCTTCTTTCCAATGGTTTTCTTGGGTTGGATCTCGAATGGATCTCTGTTATTGGGGCGTGCGCCAAACCTCTTGGGAGAACACTGGTTGTCGCTTTCTCTGAACGCTTGGGGTCTTTATGGTACATATTGTGAGCATGTTTTTTTGGTGGTCCAAATATCTTGGGAATCTTGCCGCATACAGAGCCATTGTGGTTTGGAGGAACAGTGTCAGATCTCGAAACAAAAACGAAGGCTTTCATCTGAATTTTTGAGGTTTTGTCGGTCACATTACGCATATTGTCGCTAAGTTAATAGTGCCATGAGTAGAATATGCATCTTCCATCCTGTGCGCTCTGTATGCACCTCCCATGTGGTTTTGGGTACTCTTTTGCGTTTGATACTGGCATGCGTATGCTTTACTGCTATTATAGTGTTAGTTGGTGTTGTTCTAGGATTCGAAGTGATTTGACTTTTCCTTGTTTTACTTTTGTTGCAGTTAGTCCTCAAGCGAATTACTGTACTTGATGATTCTATGTAAATAAGAATTACGCCTAAATGGGAGACAGAGGCCTTCATTTGATTTACCTTTTATGATGATGCTTAATTAAATTAAGATACATGTTTTGAACTTTTGTCATCAAAACAACATATTGAGGGGTGCGACTGGCACTATAGTAGGGAAAAGATTAAAATTTTATTCCAAACATCTCTCAGGTCCACTATTTCAGAAGAAAGTTGTTAGTACCACCATATGTTCAGCGTTTTTCGGTCACCAATATTTCTCTTGAAGTTAGCATATTCTTCTGTTGTGGGGAATGGTTGTTGCTTTGTTAGATTATTTGTACCATGGTCTTTCTATGGGTCTTAAGAAGAAAGTCTTATGCTTGTTTCTGAAGAAAATATTTGATACAATCTTGATACATGCTTAACCATAGCCGTATCCAATAATCTACATTGTTTGGAGTGAGAAGGAAGGAAATAATAGAAAACTGCATCTATTTGAAGGAGTGATTCAAACCAGAGATATGGTAAAAATAAATCTGTTCAGTCTTAAACCATTTTCATTTATTGTCTTTGATGGGCAGGCCACAAAATTCATGTGCTAGCGGTCACTATTTGCCATACCTACCTAGAACATAGCTAAATGCTATTAGCATTAGGCAGTTTTTTTTCCAACCATGAAAACTAATAAAGATCATTACAGCAGCTATGAAAAGTTCTGTAACGATCAATTAAGAAGATTCATGCATAAAGGCAAATGGCGGGGAAAGATCCTAGGACTAGGTTCATGGTGTTCTGATTGGTTTATGTATGTGACATATTGTGTCTTGCATATACGTGTTTGCTGGTTTGGTGAATTTTATGTTTCGTGGTGTAATTAGTGTGTTGACTAATATCCTGTTAGCAAATCCTTCTTAAGATTTTAAGTAATAGATACATTCCTTGGTTATTACTTCTTGAAGAATATGTAAGAAAGGAATCAGTCATTGCCTTTAGCCAATATTGATGTCATATTATTGTTGTTGTTTCCAACTTTTTACCTGCCTAGAAGTTTTTTTTTCCAAATTTACATCCTAGGCAAATGTTGGCGTACATGAGACTTGAACTTGGATAAGCCAAAATGCCACATGATGTTGATTTATTAAATTATATGGTTAAGTAGTTTTATAAAGCATTGGATTTTCTGAGGATAGAAAACTGTTTCCAAAGTGTAATCTATGTCCTGTATGCATGTGCATTCACAAAGGTTTACACTGAGTTTAGAAACATTTGCCGTATGAAAAGCCTGCACTAGGTAAATTTTAATCATTTGTTTAAAACTTTTCTCAAAGCCACCAACTAATGCCGTCTCTGAGAAAACCATTCGACTATCCAATTTTAGTTTGTCAGCATCTTCCATTATTCTCAATTCTAAGTTTTGAGTCTATCACATTATTATGTGATTTGCTGAAAAATCTGACAGTGGCTTTCAGAAGTGATCGGTCCTCTACGGAATTAGCTTTTTTTTAACTACACCAAGATGTTTAGTAGCGCAAACTCATTATCCTTTTTTAACCTTGGCAAGACTACTCTCAGTTTTTATTCAGTTTGTTCTTTTCTTATAGGCACCCAAATTGTTCTTGCTGGTATGGTTAAGGATTGCACATCCGGAAGCCAAATATTTCAGGCACATTTTTATCATCTGAAATCTACAAAAATGTTAACTTTCCTTTATTCAGATTTTGCTTACACCTTTTTTGAACTGCTAATATGCGGCTGATTTACTTGTGGTGACTCATATCTGAGCAATTCTTTTGGACGTTTTTAGCATATAGCATTTATTCAGACAACCCAGACTGTGTACCTAGATAGTCAGCGTTTATGGCAATACTTCCATGCAGGGCAATGGATTAGATTTTTGTTTGGGTTTGAGCCACTTGTTTTTAACATTTTTCCTTGATCCAGATTGAGAAGGTGAAAATGTCTGGAAAAGCCCTCAGAGACCTTAATGTACTCCCAGCATCTGGATTGGATAAGAATTCAGATATATCCGGCAAGGGAAGTTTAGCCAAGTCATACATTGAGAATATCAATGACAATGGGCATGAATTGCAGAAGAAAAATTACCCCCTTTTCTCTGCGACACTAAATAAAGTTGATATTGTAATGAGCAATGGACTGGAAACAGTAAATACAGAAGTTGAGTACATAGACTCTGAAAACCTGGCTGATATAGCAGATGTGGATGCAAGTTTTAACGTATGTTTTGATACTTCAAATATTTTTGTTTCTTTTTCTATTATGCCCTAATATATCAATGCATTCACCATGGGTCTACTAAATAACTTGTAGATTAACTTTTGTTTTGTGCAGACACTGTTAGCTAGGTTAGACTCAAAGGACTGGGTATCTACATGTGAAGCACTCAATAACGTGCGCCAGTTTTCAATATATCATAAGCAAAAGCTGCTTGAGATCTTGTAAGTTCTCTACTCCAACCCAGTGTAAAAAGCATCATAGACTGTAGTTGTTTTTTGGTATAAATAATAGATTAATTATTGCTTAGCTCAAAATTATCATATTTTAGCTGCTGTTGTTTTAAAAACTTTTTTATTGTAGTGGAGCTGTTATCCGATTGATTGTGAAGTCACTGAAATGTCCAAGGAGTGCTGTCTGCAAAACGGCTATCATGGCATCTGCTGACATTTTTAAGGCTTACAATGATATAGTTATTGACTCAATTGATCCCTTGGTATGTTCTATTCCTTATCTTCTACATAATCTTATTTTTCTGCTGGTTTCCTGTACTAAATACTCTTAACACTTATCTGTATCTTTCTTTCTTCAGCTTGTCCAGTTGCTACTGAAATCCTCACAAGACAAGCGCTTTGTTTGTGAAGCTGCTGAGGTAGCTTTAGTATCAATGACGACTTGGGTCTCTCCCATGCTGTTGTTGCCAAAGCTGCTGCCTTATCTTACGAACAAAAATCCTAGAATACGAGCAAAGGCATCTATGTGCTTAAGCAGGAGTGTGCCTCGACTTGTAAGTCATCTTTCTTTTCAGAATCGCAGTTGCTGATTGGTTCAGCTACCTGCTATAGAATATTTTTGCATGCAATAAGCACTTTGTCGTTAAAACACTAAATTAAGGCTGAAGCAGATTCAGCTCTCTTGCTTGAATTATTAGGTCACTGGCAATTAGTTAATTTTGGTCCACTAGATTCCATTTGGATATTGGAGGTTATATATAGATAACCAAATTGTAGTTTTGTAGAATGTCAAAAATTCTTCTCATTTGGAAAAGAGACATCCAAAGAAGTATTTGTTTTCAGACTACTCTACCCTATTAATCCCATCCTGCAATATAATAAGCTCAAGTAAGAATAATTTGTAATCCACAAAAATTATATTGCAACAGTGACTAGCTGTTAATATCCATGAAAATTACTTCAGTTTCTTTTTTGTGTCCATGCACTCAACACTTTCTAACAGGCAACGTCTTCTGCTGTTGCTTGTTTGTCTTAGTGTTTTTACTAGATACATTCCATACAGTGTAAAAGGCTTGTTCTCAGTATCTTAGTATTATCACCATATGCTGCATGATTCCAAATGAAGCATCCTTTACCGTGAAAAGTTCTTTTCAGAGATCTGTAGCTATTGCAGACTTGAAGTGTATGACTGTGAGAAAGAAAAATTGGGACCATCATTCTTTGTTTAGCTAGGCTGGAAGCCTGTTACATGAAACAAGAAAAGATGTATAGTTATTACAGAGTCGAGGAAGATAATGATGAGATAGTTTGTGACCTTATTCCTGTTAAGTTCTGGCGGAAGCCTAGTATATTAAACTGTAACGAGAGAGAGGTGGCTCTACATTGTATTAAAGCAGTTGATACAAAAAGGTATTTTAAGTTGTGGGTTCTATATCTGAGGTAGAGTGAAACTAATTGGTGATGAACTGCTGGAGTCTAGTTGATCATGCAGCAAGCACATGAATCATGGCCATCTGGTACAAGAACTTTGATCATGTGGTTCGTGGAGCTTGATCATGCAGCAAGCACATGAACCATGACTATGTGGTACATGAACTTTGATCACGTGGTGCATATAGCTTGATCATGCAACTTATGAATTCCGTAATTCAAGCATGGCAATACATGTTATTTACCAGTAGTGGTATAAAGTCATGTAACTCTTCAGAATCTTTTTTTCTTTTTTGCTTCACAACCTAGCGGCAGCTTTTCAGATTCTGGACTTTGTTATTCTTTATTATATATGCATATAAACCGACCCTCTTTATTATCTAAAGCCATTCTTTTTCTCCATTCAACGAGTTTTTTTTTTTTTCTTTTTTCTGCATAACCGTATCGCCACATTACCATCGACATACATAGTGAAAGCAAGTCGGCATTCTCATTCAAGGGTCATGTTTGGTTTGTCTATGATATTATTACATTAACCTATACTCATGAGTTGTATCATGCAAAGCAATGATGTTCAACCAAATATATGGTTGTTTACAGGGGATGGAGGGGATTAAAGCATATGGAATTGATAAGCTAATCCAAATTGCAGCTGCTCAGCTCAGTGACCAGCTTCCTGAATCAAGAGAGGCTGCTCGGGCGCTTGCCATGCAGCTGCAGGCCATCTATGTCGATTCTCAAGTCTCCCAGTGTGAGGATTCTGTAAAGTTGGTGGATGCTGCTGATTCATGGGAAGCCTTTTGCCACGCAAAACTGACACCTTTGAGCGCTCAGGCAATTCTTCGTGTCACGGCTACCCCAAAAGAGGCTCTTGCATTGAGTTAATTGCTCGAAGATGATTCCATCTCTATGCATTTAATATTTTTGTAAATGCTATGACGATAGAAGAAAATATCAAGGAGGCATTTTGTAAAATTGATCTGATAACTTGCGTTCGAGTTACTTTGTTGTATAGATTTCAGTAATTCTTTGTTACTTGTATCGTCGTTGCCGATGTTGATTATGGTATAGCCCTTTCGGCGATGATACTGACATCGGCCATCTGCCTCAATTTTTATTTAGGCTTTCGAGTGCTTCAAGTTTCATGATTGGGAAGAAGCATGCAGATTTTATCTTTATTATATAAAAAAAAAACTTTCATGAGTATAAGGCTCTAAATCATTTTTTTATTTTAAAAATTTATTATATTAAATGATCGATGGAGACAAACTCTAATCAAGGTTCGCCAAACCGTACTGTACCGGAGTTTCGACCCGGGCTCGGTACGATACGGTACGGGTGTACCGAGCGGTACATCCTAATGTATCGAGTAATTTTATATTTTTTTCATACTGTAGTAATACTACAGTATATTAGTGTAGCATTGTAACGGTATCGGATGGTCCGCATACCGATAATCTATCGGATCGGTACATACCGCCCGTACCGGCAAACCTTGACTCTAATTATACTATTAGCATTCTGTTACCTTGACTCTAATTATACTATTAGCATTCTGTTAAATAATAACGCAGCATCCTGATTTGTTATACGATAGCATGGACGCAGATGAAAGTTGCATGCAGAAATTCGAATAATAATAGACGGGAGAAGAAGGAACCCAAAGGAAAAACGGGGGGGGGGGGGGGGGGGGGGGGGGGGGTGCAAACTCGGTCTCTCACCTCCTCCTTCCTCATGGTTCTTCTATTCAGGATCAGAGGGTTGCATGGCGCTTGGCGTTCCCCATGGCCGCAGAGACGAGAAGAGAAGCTGCACGCAAGAACGAGGAACAACCGCGACCGTATTAGCGGATACATGACCATGTTTCCACCTACAGTAAAACCTGGTCATGCTACCGCCGCTTCATGGGGCAAAGTAGAACGACACCTTTTCGGATTCCATTCGAAGAAAAGTTGCTTCTCTATTACAAGTCGGAGCAAGAAAGATCAATACAGGCTATTTTTAATTCCAGCATCAGGTTATTTAGGTCCTCCTGCTTCGAGAGGCATCATCAGCACTCAGCCGATGCATATGCAGAGCTTCCCCTTCGAGTAAATGGTGCACGAGGAGCTCTGGTACTTGTCCCCCAGGATCTTCCTGCACACTTCAGCACACCGCTCGGGGGTGCAGGGGTCGAGCACCACGCCGCCCACGCACTCTGCAAGATCCGGCGCCACGCCCACCGCCACCAGCAGCACCAAGGCAACCGCGAACGCACTAACTCGTCGATCAGCCATTATTCTCTCAAATGTGGTGGTGGCTTGAGAGGCACAAAGCATCGTCTTATATAGTGGTACAAACCATTGGCCCCATCTTATCCAATCTCATGAGAGATTAAATGTAAAGTAATTTTTTCTTTTTTTCCATCCTATGAGTATCCTATTTTAATTTAATATAATTATTTCTATACGATGAACTTATTGTTGTGAATCTGAAAAATTCTAGTCCCCTTAAATTTATTCTCTTTTGTACTTTTTAAGGACGGTAAGAATATATGTCACTTATTCGTATAGCTCCTAAAATCCAAATCGAATAAGCGATAAATTTATTATTATGAATTTAAACAAGTTTAATAGTTTAACATTCTATATATTGCCAAAGTGAATTATTTTCGTCTCTTGAGTACTCAATTTTAATTTAACTTGATTACTATTATGCAATGGAATTTATTGTTGTGAATCTTAAATCAGTTTAATACTCTTAACATTCTTCGCCCTTAAATTTATTCTCATTTATAAACCAAGTTTATTTCGAAGATATTCATTAGTATACACCTTAAATTGTAATTATGATTAGGAAGAGGAAGAGTGGAGAGTAGAATAAGATAATTTGGGTAAGAAAAGAATTAAGTTCTCTCCAATGTATGTATTCACTAGAAACTTATGTTTTCAACACACATAGACAGGTACAAAGTATGATCTTGTATATATCATGGGAAGACAGACTCTCAACATAATGTACAATCCAAATTAGATTCTTTCCATCTATTGAATGCCTAATTTAATTTTAGTTTAAATCTGAATAGGTTTAATACAAGAACTTGTTCTCTTTTGTACACAAAGCTTTAACCAGAGATATTTGAGAACTTCAACTTGTAGACATCATAAAAATATTGTTCTTGTACAAAGTATCTATCCCCTTCTTTCTACAAGGTAAAATCTAAATTGAATTCTTTCCATCTCTTAAATACATAATTTTAATTTAACTTAATTCACTACCCTGCAATGAAGCATCCATCCCATGATTTGTTTTAGCATCTGCTTCGTCCGGTGGATGAAGAAGAAGGGTGGATATGCTCATGGTGATAGAGGCTCATGCATCGAGCTCGGAGACAATGAATGGTGCCTCCGCAAGTCATAATTGAAGTATTATTGCCTGATTCTTTATGTTAGGTTGTACCGAGGAGTAATTCCATAGTATCCTACGGTTAACTATGATTAGTATTTCGATCTTTATATTTTAAAAAATAATATTATAATTTTTATATTTACGAAGGTGAAATATTTAATCATAATTCTTCTTATATCGTTAATAAAAATATAATTTTATTTTTTAATTATTAAATACGTTCTTTCTCCTCTCCTCTTTCCCATGCACGATCGTCATCCCTCCTGTGCTCTCGACCATCGTGTCTCCTGCACCGTTAGCCATCGTCACACCAGACTCGCTCGACTATCGTTGCTTCTACATCGCTTGACCGTCGCTGCACCTGCATCACTCGCTGTCGCTTCTCCTGTACCACTCGCCATCGTCACTCTTGCACCGCTCGACTGCCACCTCTCCTGCACCGCTCGATCGACTGCCTCTTTTGATTAGGTTTGTCTGTTCTCCTACATCATTTTAGCGAGTAGACTTGTAAACTAAGAAAATGAGCAGTAATATTTCAGTGAGAAAACTTTTAATCTCATGTACACCAAATAAAAATATTTAAGAACCATTTTCCAACCTCTTTTCAGGTTTATAATTATCTATCATCTACAAGTAAAGAAAAATGAGCTACTCGTTCTCTATGAACTCTAACATTAACCTCTACTTTACGTGACTAAGAAAGAAGAGAGTATTTTCTGGCACGAGGTGGGATGTGACTTCCTGCAAACCAAGCGATGAAGAATGATGGCATCTGCTCGTGCACTATGCTTGCTTGAATAAAGAGAGAGTTTTGACGTCAAATGGCATGGCTTGTTAATCTCATTTCTTGATGCTCAAAGCACGGATGAAAGTACAGCCGTGAGAGAGATGCTCAAAGCAGTTACAGCTAAAGTGGAATAAGAAAAGGGATATGCTGTTGTCGAAGAAGAAGATTATATGGATGATGATTCTTCAATCCTCTTGAAGCTCAGCATGGACGCTAAAGGCACGAGGTGGGATGTGACTTCCTGCAAACCAAGCGATGAAGAATGATGGCATCTGCTCGTGCACTATGCTTGCTTGAATAAAGAGAGAGTTTTGACGTCAAATGGCATGGCTTGTTAATCTCATTTCTTGATGCTCAAAGCACGGATGAAAGTACAGCCGTGAGAGAGATGCTCAAAGCAGTTACAGCTAAAGTGGAATAAGAAAAGGGATATGCTGTTGTCGAAGAAGAAGATTATATGGATGATGATTCTTCAATCCTCTTTGAAGCTAATTTCAACTAATTTCAACTTTGAAGGTGAAGCTAATTTCAACTTTGAAGGTACCAGCCAAACTTTACAATTGGAATACAGAGCAGCGGCGATCGAGTGGGTCTAGTGCGATCGTGACAAGTGGTGCAAGAGAGATGATAGTCGAGTGGTGTAGGAGTGGCGACGGTGAGCTATGCAGGTGCGACGACAACAAACAGTGCAGGAGAGGCGACGATCGAGCAGCGCAGGAGCGACAATGGTCGAGAGCACATATCGAGCGTAAAAAAAAAAAGAGAGAGAAAAAATAACATATTTAATAATTTAAAAATAAAATTATGTTTTTTTTTCTGCTCTTTTTGCACATGACGATCAATGTAATTTTTTTGTCAAGAAAATTAATCATAGAAGAAGAATTATGATTAAATATTTCATCTTTATAAATATAGAGACCTAATATTACTTTTTTAAATATAAGGGTCAACATACTTATATATATATTACTCGGCAACTACTGGTCCTTACGACAGTGCTTATTGCAGCATTTACTTTGCCAAGAGGCTACAAAAGCGATGAGAGCGAAGCATGGTTGAGAAAAATAATGTAACTTATCAGCCATGCACTTACGAGAAAATAAAGACATAATTTCTCGTAAGTTCATCGTGTAAGACTTCGTAATTGTAGTGGTGATGGAATTGTGGCTCCACAATTCTCGTAAGTTCGTCCGTCGTGTAAGACTTCATAATTGTGGTAGTGATGGAATTGTGGCTCCAGAGTAAAGTGCCCCTTCCAAATTTTCTTGTTTGTTTCCATCTATTATTATCATTCAATATAAGTTATTTATTTAGAATACAAGTACCTACTAATAGATTATATTAAGAAATATTATAAATATCATTGAATTTTGATTATGATTATTGATCAATAGAAAAAAAAAAAGGATCAATTATATTAAAATTTCTTAGGAGATGATTTTAACGGGAGTAACTATCCAAATTATTTATCCTATAACCTCTGCTCATGTTTATCTATCCATCCATGGATACATGATATGATTGATGCAGATACATTGATAAGTTAGGATACGCTGATGATAGATCTTCATTGTCCTTAATTATCGGAAAGAAAACACAAGTCTAATTCATCTTGTGAATCAATATTTGTGCTTGCTAACCAAATAAAAATTTTCTGAGGATCATCGAAAAATACCTTTTATAAATTAAAAATTATCTTGACATTAAAATTTTATTTCAGATCATCGAAAGAAGGATTCTTTTTTTTCTCCCAGGTGAAGTAATGCTTTGATTAAAAGTTGTAAGATTCTTAGTAAAGAAGAGAAAGGTTAGCACATTCGTTCTCCCTCGGAGCATCGGAGAAAGGCAAATGTCTTGACACAGACAAAAAGAAGCAAAGAAATAAGAGAAAGAATGAATGAGGGGTAGAGAAGAATCGTAGGCGACCACAACTTCTTTGGTTCCATTGCAGCTCGCTCGAGACGAAGACAACATCTTTTGCTCCTTTACAGCTCGCTCGACACAAAGGTAGCTAACCTGCAGGAGAGCCACGCAAAGGTAGCTAACTACGGAGAAGAATCAAGCATTACTTGGAGCTTGCTCGGATGATTGATTCGTTACTCGCACAGACTGTGAAGGTAGATTCCCAGAGTCTCATCGTGTTGGTGGCACCACCCGGATTAGCTTTCATCAAGCAATTAATGGTTGCTTGAGACGAGAACAAAGCGTTGTACGAAAAGGGAACAACTGTGAGTTATAAATGCTTGGTAGATTCCGAGTGGGTTGAGCAATACCAGTCTACAGCTCAATCGATAATCTAGAGTTCCGTAGCTGCCACCCTGACATCAAATCCATGGCGTTGGCGTCAGATCTGGAGCACGTACTGTTGCATGTACTGCCGGGGCCTGCGATGATGGCGAAGGAGCGACTACTAGGCATGCCAAACCACATGGAGATGATTCGAGACCTCCTCTGGGCTATCAATGGCACGATGTTGGACGCCGAGGTTCGAGCGTTGAAGGAGCCGGAGTTGGAGGAGTGGGTGACTGACGTCGGTGCAGCCATTGTGGACGTCGACGATCTGCTCGGTATGATCCTTGCCTGGCATCCAAGAGGAGGAGCGGCTGCAGCATCGAATCGCTCCATCTGCAGCATCCGAGCGGCCTCTCGCCGACCCATTCTATTGAAGCTCAAGGAGATGGTGCGCCGGCTGAACTATCTGGCAAGGAGGGGGTCCGTGTTGGGCCTCTCGAAGGAGATATTGGAGTCTGTGGATCCACGACAAGAAGAAGAGTACTCCACCGTCCTAAGAGAAGAGGTGGTGGGACGCAACGAAGATGTAGAAGAAATCATCGACATTTTGCAGCAACAACGGTTTGGCGATTGTGATGAATGGCTCCTCATAAGTGGCGATGATGGGAAGACGACCCTCGCTCGGTTGATTTACCACCACCCCTGGGTGCAGGAGCAATTCCAGCATCGAATCTGGGTGGATGTCCCAAACATTGCTTCGCTGGATCCGAAGCGGATCTTGAGAGAATTCACGAGATCAATAACCGAGGAGCCATGCGAGGATATCTGGCTACTCTACGATGGAATCCATGGAAGCAAATACTTGCTCGTTCTGGATGATCTCAACATCGGGGAGGAGGACGAGGATAAGCGGCTCCAGTTGGAGAACTCTCTGTTGCTCGTCGGCGCACCGGGGAGTACCGTGGTTATCACCGCTGACTCCGGTTTTCTTTATCGTACATCGTGGTTGTCTGTCCGACGGTACTATTTGGGGAGGCTATCGAAGGATGCATGGGTAAAATTGTGCATGAGACAAGCACTCATCCGGCCTGATCGAGAGGAGGAAGCAAATGCGACAATTCAATCCTGTACGAGTGGCGATCATTCGATTTATGAGTCTCCCACAGGCGCCAAGATTAATGGCTGCTTATTCAGATATACTGAAATGAATCAATGGCAACAACGAATTGATGTTATGGATATAGATAAGTATCGTCGGTGGGAGGAAGTGATGAAGAACCAGGAAATAGCTTTAATTATACTTCACTACGTGCCACCTACAACGAGACGATTACTGTTGTACCGCTGGTTGATTCTACAAGATGACATGCCCAATTACAAAGACTTCTTGGACGTGTTAGCTACCGAAGGCCTTCTCTCGTATTCGGACGACGAACGGACAATAAGGAAATATCTGAAGACCATCGTCTCTGATGATATACATTCTTTATTTCCTGTCACAAAACAGTGTTATATCTTGAGAGGGGTTGATTCAAATTCAACGATCCCGCAACAATGTCTCTATTTGCGTATATTTATCGATCTCAATACGGTCACATTTCCGACAATCTTATCCGATGGGATAAATAAGTTGAAAGGTTTGGTATTACAACCCAAGGAGAAGGACCTCCGACACAAATATCATATTCTACGTATTCCAAAAGGTATGTTTACCAACCTCGTACATCTACGTATATTATATTTACGAGCCATCAGACTACAGCGGCTACCGGATACGATGGATAAGTTGCTTATCTTAAGATATCTCAACCTCTCCCAATCCGAGATTCAAGCACTTCCTAAATCCTTGTACAAGCTTACAAATTTACAAGTCTTAAATCTATCTTATTGCGAAAAGCTTCGAGAGTTACCGAGACAAATACATAATCTCGAGAGTTTGCATAGTTTAAAACTAGCTTACTGTACAAAGCTTCAGATGCTACCCATTTCAGTCACTGGCCTTATAAATTTGCAAGAGTTAGACCTAGAAGGTTGTCGATGGCTTGTCGAATTACCTGAGGCTATAAGTAACATGAAAAAACTGATATACCTCAATGTGTATAGATGTCCATTGAATCAAATGTCATATGGAATAAGTCGGATGAGTAATCTTTTGAAGTTGTTTGGACATATCGTAGTTGGTAGTCTTGGAAATGTCTTCTCGAAGTTGCAATCGTTAATAAATTTAAAAGAACTATGGCTACAAAACCTGGAACAAGTATCAAATTTAGATGATGCTTCGACTCTTTTAAAATTGTATGATGTACTTCCACAGCTCACTTATTTGAGATTATATTGGAAATGGGACAATATGGATACTACTAGAACTTCTGAATTGGTTTCACTGCAAGTACTTGAAGGCCTCCAACCCAATTCAAACTTGATAAAATTAGAGATCATTTTATATGTCGGTGAGAAATTTCCCATATGGATAAAAAAAGAGTTAGATCATCTCTATAAGTTGAAAGAGATCAAACTAATCAATCTCAAGAGATGTAAAAAGCTACCGTCACTCGGAGGACTATTTGTTCTTGAGATTATCGAGATAAGTGGTATGGATTCGATCAATGCTTTGGATGAAGCATTCTACGGTGGTGAGGGTGGGACATTTCCTAGGTTAGAAAAACTCACATTGTCTCATATGCCTGCACTAAAAACTTGGCTGAAGGTGGAGAGAGAAGAACGTTTGTTCCCGAGACTTCGTGAATTGACACTGATCCAATGTCCAAAATTCGAAGCTTTAGAGGTGTATCTCGGCGTCGCAAGATTGAGTCTTTGGTTAAACAATAATAAGATGTTGCGGTCATCTAAATTCAAGGGTTGGCGTAACCTTCCAATACAGAACTTGGAGATAGTTGGATGCCGAGAGATGAGGTGTTTGCCACAGGACATGAAACTATGTGTTCTACTCGACAGCTTGAGAATTATTGGATGCGACGATTTGGAATTTTTGCCAGAGTGGCTGCAAGAACACAACCATCTGGATTCTTTGTGTATATATGGCTGCAGAGCTCTGTCGTCCATGCCAGAGAAGCTTAAACGATTGCCAAAATTTGATGTTAAAGGTTGTCCAAAGCTGCGACTTCAACCGGCGGAGAAGAGTACGTTCTCCTTCCTTGGAATATTTTATACTACGATTATAGTAGATTGAGATGGAGTTAACAATATTTCATTTAACTGTTCAGAACATGCATAGAATAATCTCTCCTGTATCCTCGATCAGTCTTCGTAATCAGCAATGCAACCATGGTGTTCATCGTGCGTACAAGCGCCATCTCTCCTGTATCCTCCCTCGATCAGTG
>LVTN01000286.1:164841-189213 GCA_001649415.1 Musa itinerans | reverse complement strand
ATATATATATATAAAGAAAAGACTCTCAACATAATATATCATATTTAATTTTCTAAGAGACAAAATCCAAATTGTATTCTTTCCATCTCTTCTTGAATATCTAATTTTAGTTTAACTTGATTACTACCCCTGCAGTGAATTTGTTACTGTAAATCTGAATAAGTTTAATACTCTTTAACAATTTTTTTCCCCCTTAAACTTGTTCACTTTTGTACATCAAGTTTTATTTAGAGATAATTGAAAACTTTAACTTTTAGACATTATAAAAATATTTATTACTTATTTGTTCTTGTACAAAGTATCCCCTCGTAGAAGGTAAAATTTTAAATTGAATTCTTTCCATCTCTTAAATACATAATTTTATTTCAACTTATTCACTACCCTGCAATGAACTCATTGATGATGCATCATCCCATGATTTGTTTTAGCATATGCTTCGTCCATTAGATGGAAGGGTGGATATCAAAGTCACCAAGGTCATGGAGATAGAGCATTGCCATTGAAGGATATCATGCATCTCCCAGTGCTCATCTTTCTCTGATTTGGAGGCCGGTGGAGCAATTGGTCTGTAGGTTCTCTGGTTACATAGAAGAAGACACTGCAAACATTCAGTGTTGGTTGATGCTACATAAATGTCTTTTGATAAATTGACTTGACCAGCTTTCTCTGTAACACTACTACCATTGATTCTGTACTTTATGTTTTCACATGATGAAGCAGAAATAAATGGTTAATTAGAATTAACTGAACATCTTTTGTCAGTATCCAAACCACTCATTAACAGATGGAAAGTGTTGTAGAAATAAAATCCACTTTCTATGATCTTAAATGTAGATTGGGATCAGTTATGATGATCATCGGATTTAGCATATTATACAAGGATGCAGGAGGAGATGAGTTTGGATCTGAAGCCAACCCAAAGTAATGCATCAAGTTCTAAGGACTCAAACACATAAATTGACAGCCCTACAGGAAGTCACAAAAGAGGTCCAACAGGTGAAGTGTAAATAATTTCAGGGTGTTGAACATCACCAAGACATTCAAGAATGGTATAGCAGAAGATAAGAAGAGAAATCATTCAGGAACTGCATTGTTCCAGTTTTGTTGGATGGGCAAATGTTCATTGTCAAAGCAAGGATTACAGATCCGAAAGAGTGCAAGAAAAATCCTACCAGGCATCATTGTCTTGTCACATTGGACTTCAAAAGGGAGTAATACATCAGTCTATTGATGAAGTTCATCATGGCTGTAGTGAGTATGGTGATATAACAAGAAAAATCAGACAGTACTCGAAAAAAATCAGTGGAGCCAAATCTAATGAGACATATTTCTTCATACCATGAACTAGTGGAACCGATTTATCTTCAAGAATCTTTGATGAAAGGATAATGTGGTTGTGTCTTCTGCTTACCAAAGAATGTGTCATTGTCTATGCTGAAACCTGCATGGTGCAGCAATCACACAGGCAATTAGGAAAGAAACATTACCATAGGCTACAAAAACCATAGATCAATAACAAATCTTTGTTGATTCTATTCGAAATGCTGAGCTAATATGAACAAATTTCCCAGATATCGAGATGGAAGAAAAATTCTCATGCTCTACATTTCATCAACATGTGTGTTATTTCATCTAGAAATACAATTATCTGGAATCAAGAAAACTGTTAGTTCACTAATTTAAGCAACTTCAGAATCAGATGAACAGAAGTTCTATTCATGTGTCTGATTAAGTTCTATTCTTGGCCAATCTATTATACCCGACTTCAAATATTGGTTTCTACAGAGCTGATGCAGCAGTATCTTACTTGCTTCTAAGAGTAACTAAGCATCTTGAAATATGAACTTATACATCTATAATCGGTATGATCACCTCAGACAAGATTGTGTCAATATGCGTACCACTTTCAGGGGATTCTCTTATTTCTGCTGAGGTTTCTGGAGAATGCTCGCCGGCCCTGGCTGCACTTTCTGGATCTAAGGCATTAAGCTCATCGGATAATCTTGCAACCTGGAGAGCCACAAAAATAGGCTGACAATTAAGAAACAAAAGACGATAAGAGAACTTAAGGAGCCACAACAGCAAAGTTCCACCTCAGTGAGACATGCTAAGGCACTACATTATGTTACATAAATTTCTTTATATCCGCATAAAAAAGATCTACAGCAAATTTATTTGTGATTGACTCAGCGAGTTATTCCTATCAAATCCATATCAACACCGTGTAAGAGAACTGATCCTCAAAGTTTAGAATGACCAAAATTTCATACAAGTATGAAAAGACTTTAGATTTTTGTTAGATATATAATAGTCAGTCACAAAATCAAAAAGAATCAAACCACCTAGGAGTTTTTATATATGTCATTAGTGTTAATTAGACATCAATTTGATCACTCACATCAACATTAAATAACTGAATAAGAAGGACGGGGTCTCATCTTAATAACTAGACCAACACTCTGTGCATCATGAGGTGAAAAGTTCTAGACCATTGCTCAAAAAAAAAAAAGCATCCTGAAAATACCAGAGACTATTGCATTGAAGACCTCTTAAAATAAAGAAAAGAAAATGATGTGCAGCAATTTGTCTAGCAGTTGTATCATTTTCAAGGACTAACATCAAGATTGTGAATATTTAGTAATTATAAGAAAGTGATCCGTAAAAGAATAAGAATTATATTAATTGAAAGAATGTTGATGTGCCTTTCATGAACCTTTTCCTTAGATGATTTTATGCAAGATATATATGAATGTTCAGAACATCTTCATGGAATTTATGGAAGGACTATCTTCTTGAAAGCTACGATTATCTCTGTGCCTGTGACAAACAGAAAAGAATGTCCTTATGCCATGGAATCGAAGAATTATCCAGCGCAAATCAAAGATTATTACTGCATTCAAGAACGCCTTGTTCATTTGAAGAAAAAGAATCATCCATATGACTTTCTTGAACCTTTTCCTTTTGATTGTTTAATGCAAGATACATACGAACTACAGATCAGGAAGGTGCAGAACATCCTCGTGGAACTAATTGCATCTAATCGATCGACTCGATGTAATAGCATGAGCAAAATAAGATCCACTGCCATGGAAGACTAGTCTTTGTACCTCTTTTTCACAGATCGAATTCTTTGTCGATAGGTGTTGGAATATTGACTCCGCTTGCTCAAGTTCGTCAAGGCAATCCTTAAAGATACCGAAGTTCCGGGTGCTATCAGCCTACACAGTAAGAGACAACATATGTCATCACTATGACAAGAAAGCGAACCGGAAAGAGAAAAAGAATGGGAAAGGAAACCAAAGACGGAGAGATTTGGGGGAGGAGCAAACGCTGACCATGTTCCTTTCTATTTCGTCCTTCCTCCTCCAGGCTAGTGTTTCGAGAGAAGAGAGTTGCCATTCCAACTGGGTGCGCATTTCCTGGCAGTACTGGAGCTGGCGCTGCATCGTCCGCTGGGCTTCCGGAATGCTATTGGCGTTCCCCATGGACGCGAGAGCGAGAGCGAACGCGAGAGAGAGACCAGACTCCTTTTACAAGGAGAGGCGACGGACGCATTAAGATTCGTGCCCGTACGAGGAGAGGGAGAGGGGGAGGGAGAGCTAGATGGAGCAAAGCAGTGTCAATCATCTGATGAGAAAAGGACGGTAGATGATCGCTATTTCATCGATCTCCAGGCATTGCGGTTAAATACTTTTCCACATGGTATTAATAGCCTTTTTTTCTCAATATTTTTCTTTTTTCGGCTGTATGAAGTTGAATAGTGGATTTGCCTTAATCATATAACGCAAGAAAAATCAAATGAGAGTATACATATAATAACATATAAATTGTTTTTATCGCGTTTAGGCAGCCAAGTGCCTGCAGCTCTACAAGGATTTGCTGACATTGAAATTATGGTCTTGTGCACTTGTTTCATATTATTACATTAACCGCCCCAAGTCAATTATAATGGAATTTGTCAATGTTCTTTACATATTATAAAGCATTTGAGAATAATAAAGGAATCAGTTAGCCAAAGAATAATTTATCTTCCAGCTATTTATCCAAAAAAGAAGCTAAAATGTGATCAAACACACAACAAGAAAGAAGAAACTAAAACAATTCTCAAACACAATTACGTAGGGAATTAACTTTAACTAATCCGTAAACAATGAGTCGTTCTAACTACTACAGGCGAAACTAAATGACGTCATAAATACGCCAAAGTAAGGTTATGTCAAGTCGAGCCAATCGCAGCGTCATTATTACACCTGCTGTGATAGAACAACGAAATAATTTTACAGAAAGGTGAAAGACGAAATTTGTAACACGCTCTCAAAGATTCTTTTTTTCGGTCCAGGAAAAACAAATACAAGCATAGAACTTCTATGATTGCAAGAGAATGTTTGGAGTTGAACCTGATGTATTTATGCTGCTGATCTTTTCAAGTAAGCCATAACTCCAATACCAGCGACGAATGCTGCTCCTGCAGCAACCGCGCTGTATGCAGCCGCCCATGCGTCCTTGTGTGCGTACGCGAGACTTTCCGATTCACGACCCTTCTTCCTGCGACCTAACCCTGAATGATCTAAATGCAACCTTAAGCTCTGCAAAATAGAACGACTTGACTGTAAATATCAGTTTCAGCCGACACAAACTTCAGTAGTTGTTAAATGGAAAAGCCCATCAGAATGGTCATTGTATCCTATTTGAACTACTGGCTAGATCGAAATATTGCTTTTACTTCAAAACCTTTTCAGTTCAGTATTTTTCTTGTTACATGTTTGGATATAGCCATCTCAATTGGATTCTATATGTTAATTAATGTGGCAGTAATCCACCAGCATTGAACACCCAAGCAAGGACCAGCCCCAAATGAAACTTACCTTCAAACCAGCTTGTCGAGCATGATCCACTGCTGCCACAAGGTCACCGTCGGATGCAAGGATAACTTTGTCATGATCCTCGTCTTCGTACTAGGAACATCATCAGAGTTGAAATCATGTCAGGTTAATATGCCTGTTAAAAGTATTAGCCAGAAGATAGGCAAAGTAGGTAATTACCAGTATCTGTGGAAGATGACTTTTATCAATGTCATCACCAACCCTCTGGAGTATGCAAGTTATAAGATCTGTCAAGCTCTGTGTTTCTGCAGCGTGAAAGAAATCTAGTGATTAGTTTTTTCAGATAGTTGTTGTTATGTAGAAATAGTTTTTGAAGGCAAATTGTTGAGCTGAACTTCTGATAGGAGTACATACCACAGTTAAATCTATGCATTCTGCCATGTTTGTCCTCAAGCTTAAACCCAAAACTAGTAGATAAGCTTGAAGACGGATGTAAAGCATATTTTATTCTATCTGTGGCTTCTGATGTGATTCTTGTAGATCCTTCACTGAAATACAACCATGGTGAGTTATGGATGTTATTGATGAATAAAAAGATTCTGCATGACCATTAATTAGGTACATAAAGGCATGTAAACCTTCGAAAATCATCATCATCATCCAAAGGTCCCAAGGACAAAAAAGAATCCCAAAACTTCTGCATCATGGAGCTTGCTGTCTGGTTTCCTGCACCTGCATTGCTTCCGGCCTACATGTATGATAAAGAATGGAGGAGGAACAATAAATAAATGAAAGAATATCCTCAAGCAGAAGTTTGAAACTCTTTGCTACATGAGCAACACAACAAACAAAGTGCATGCTCGATAAGCATTAAGTTAACCGAGCAAACAGTTGCTGGCATATTTTAGTGATTCATACTATTTTTCCCAATATTTGATTCCAATAGCATAGAGATAGTTCAATTTAAAACTAATCATAAACTAAGATTTGTCTTTCCAAAACCAAACTGATGGATGACATCACCATTCATAAGTGTAACCAATCTGCCAGAACACTGCTACTGCTCAGCCTGAAAAGTTCAAAGTCAAAAACTACAGAAGTTTATTGGTATTTAAGAGACCTGTTATTTCCATTTCTATAACCAATGTTATACCCATTCCAGATTATTTCTTGATAAACTGGAGCAGCACCAGGCCAGTTATCGCTTTGACCATATTTAAATGGGTATGGAGAATGTAATGATGATCCAAAAATCTGCTTTATGTTGCCACCTACTTTACATGTATCTCTATTATATCATTATCACATTGGAGTGTTTGGTACATTACAAGGTATTCTGCCATATGGCTTACAAAAAGATATAAATCATCGTTAAATGGGCTCTCTCTTTTATTATAGAAATGACCATACCTCTTCAAACTAATATTATTCATAACGTAAAAACAGGATGGGTAAAATGACGTGGGGCATAGAAAGTCTTGTGTGATAATCAGATATCTTTGAGATTAAAAAAAAAAATTTATAAGACAATTATGAAAACAATAATGTTTTACTGATGAGTATTGGACAATTAAGAAATAACATATACAAAAAGGTTTGTGTTACCAAGATAAGAATGTTGAGTTGGATGTATAGAGTTAATAGGAAAGATAGAAAAAAAAATATTTTAATTCGTGAACTACTAAGTATCATTTCGATAAAGGATAAGATGAGAGAAAATCATTTAAAATGATATAAGCATGTGCTTAGGAGACCTCCCGATACGGTAGTCAGAGGAGGTGAAATAATTAATACTAGTAGTATAAGAAAAGGTAGAGGAAGACCTTAATAGAAACAACATATAAAGATTTGATTACTCTAAACTTAACTAAATATATGATCTTTTATAGATCTCAATGGCAGTAAAAGATCAATATAACCGACCCCAAATAGTTAGGGCTTACGACTTTGTTGTTATTGTTGTTGTAGCATCATAGAGAAGGTAGACTCTAGTTCATAAATTTTCAAGTTATATTGATGCATAAGATTATAAAGGGTGCATATTTGATCAAAATAATCCATATGGCTCTTTGGATTTTTGTTAATCATTTCATGTTTTTCTTAAATGTTGGTCCTTTAATCAATAATTCATGATATTCTAAGTTGGCAATGAGCAATTGTCTAAATATAATTGAAGTGTGTTGCAGAAGGTAACATAGTTTGACTATAGAATTTAGACGGTCATTTAGAAGATTTAGGTGATTCTTCTAGAGGTTTTATATAACTTGATCTTTTCAAATTAGACAAATTTAAAATAATCCAACTCGTATGAAGGATATATCATTTAATTTCAGTTTTAGGCAAGCTTGACAAGTTCCAATTTTAGTAGTGGCATGATTTGACAATTTTGGGCTATGTGCTGAGACTTTCCCAAAATAAAATATAAAGCTCTAAGAAAACAAAAAAATGAAGGGAAAATAAATTAAATAACAAATATTTTTCATGCCACTTCAGGGTACTTTTACCCTATTTAAAACTAGTTCAGTACTGTTTTGCCAAAAAAAGACAGGAAAAAGTCCATATTTCAGTTTGATTTAGCAAAAAAATTGTTTTCAGAACAATCAACTTGTGGAATTCCAAAAGTTATTTCATGACAATGATAAATCATGTGAGAAGTGTGATGCAGGACCATCTATGAAATGATCTGATAATGAAACCGCAGGTCCAGTAGAAGATGATTTGGATCTCACAGAGAAGAATGACTCAATCAAGTTGCATAAGGTAAGACATATTGGATAAGGCGTGTTCTGAGATTGAAGGCGATGGAAGATGAGTTCATGGATTATATGATTAACATATGATATTCGAAGAAGCATTTTAGTTTTAGGAAATAATATTGAATTTGTCATTAAAGAGCTTATATCTGATTCAAATAAATCAATGCTAGCAAGCATATAATAGCAGTTTATGACGAGATCTAGGGTATGATAGAGTCTCTAGAACAAGCTAACAAAGATTGTAAATGTCAAGATATTTTACTCCAGAATCAATTTACTGTTGTTTATAAATTTCAAGACAATATTACTCAAACATATAGACAGAATATGGTACCAGTGGAAAAGCATATGACACTGTCAAACAAGAGAAATTAATAATGAAAAATGAGAGAATGAGGAAAAGCTACAAGAAAGAAAACTTGTCTCAAAAAAGAAAACAGATATATTCCAACCAAATAATGCATTGAACACCTATAAAAATAATCAAGAAGGTGAATTGCCATCACATCATTGCATCAAATAGGATGATTCCTTGCAACACACAGGAATTCTGAAGTGAAAAAGAGCCATATTTGGGCAACATACATGAACAACTAAAACCAAGCAGCACATCCTAATTAGAATGTTGCCACATGGTATCACTAAAACGTCATTCAATTTTCCAGATCATGAAATAATCATCTTGCAACAGGCAATTATAATGACATTGAGAATCAGATTGCAAATAGCATCCACTTTTTTTTATCAAGTTCAGTAGTTTTTTTAGATAAGTATAAAGCTGACATGCAACAAAGTAGAGAGGAAAGGCCAAGCATATCTAGACATGAAATAGTTCCACAAGGTACATCAGTAACTTACAGTAGCTATTGCAGCATGAGCAACACGAATAACATCAACAACTGAGACAATGAAACCATCTGTTGCCAGGAACAAAATATAAGTTGCAATCACGAAGAATATTTCAATTTGCTCATGGGTAAATGTACCTCTATCTACAACAGGTAGATGCAAAAATTTCCTGTCGTGCATGGTGTGGAGAGCATCAAGAATTGGTGTGTCAACTGTTCCACATTCAGGATTTGGAGTCATGACCTGAATGTATAAAATCAGTATTTACACAATTGTTATTATTCATGGATAAAAAACTCAAATTATTAAGCCTGTTGAAGTTCAAGTAATATATGTTATTGCACTTTTGATACATTATTTCATTTCCAATGTTGATTAGATACATGAGTCGTTAGTTTGTGTACAAAACAGACATAATTATATAATAAAAATATATATTATCTTGAAAATATTAGTTCTATGTTCTTCCAAACAGAACCCAGTTTCATCGACACTCTATGTATTGCTCACAGTCTCCAAATTTAGCACCTCGAATAATTTTAAATTTATTGAAAAGCTGTCTCTAAAGTTTCTTATCTTCATTATCTTCATCCCTTTTAAGCTTATACCTTACAGTGCCCGCTATGCGCAAAACACTTGGGCAAGTCCAAGACCAACACTAGCAGTTGGTCAGTATTGACCAAAATAGATCACCAGCCAAAGTTCGGTCAGGATAAACAATAAATGGTCTAAATATGTCTAGCACAGTTGAGAACAACCTGCAAAAATCCAGATTCATTAAGATTGAATACAATTCCTTAGGTCAGCATGAACTTCCATGACCAGGAGTTGTCAAGTAGGTCACTAAAGGTCATCCAGGATTGACAAGAATCGGGTGAGATTGTTTGAATTGGTTTCCAAAGAGTTACAGCAAATTCCTGAATTTAGGGGCTTTTGGAGTCCTCCGGCAAACCACAGCTACAACAAATAGTATCATATTTGATCATTTCCAGATTCTTAGTCTAACTACATATAATATTCTCTGAAACAGATCTGAAGCTGTGCCAGCAATAAGTTTCAACCCTCACTGCTAGTGCAAAAAAGATGTCAAAAAAATCTGGATCCACAGTACGTGACATGGACCCAACCCATTTAGTACATATAAATTTACAAAATAACCATAAACTTCAGCTATGTATAAGTGTCATATACTAGAAGTATGATCAAGGATTAACTAAGAGGACAAAGGTTTTATTTTATCTGGAAACTTTAAATGGCTGCACCTAACTATAGAAGAGATAAATAGGGTCCAAACTCCAAACAATTATCTTTGTGCTACAAGCTTTCTTAGATCATTTCCATTTTGAACAAGCATGTTTTCGGTTGCAAGGAAAATTAAAAACTGTTTTTCTTGGAGAATTTCCTTTTTGGTGGTGGCTTGATAGAAAAACTAAAAAAACAAACTTCTGTCCAAGATTCTAGTAGAACCTAGGATATCACTTTCAGATTTATATTTATGAAGCCAAAAGGAACCACCACATCCTTCCTCCTATGGCTTGTTGCCATATCTTTCAAAAAAGACCTTTTCTTACTTTTTCCTGAATTTTAAACACAAAAAAAGTAAAAAAAGAATCCAAAATTCTTTTTTTTTCCTACAACTCCAACAATTTATTTATTTTTGACAAACTATTTTCTTTAAGTAGATAATTTCTATCTTTTCTATGCCCAACCAAAGAGGCCCCATGCAAAAGGAACCTGCAGCAAAATAAAGGGGCAAATTCAATACATGAAACTCCCGTCAATGTAAAATCTAGAAGGGTCAATGTACGAGTTGTACCGAAGAAAGTAATAACAAGTGTGGAAAATGGGATACCTTTTCCACGGGAGTGAACTCTGGAGAAAGATTCTTAGTAACTACACGCATTAAAATGTCTCTTGAACTGATAACAAAAAACCAAGGGAGAAGAAAACAAGTTCAGCAAAAAGGATAAACCTAAATAAGAATTTCCAATATGAGATAAATCACATCATACGTCAGAATCCCCTGAGGTTTATTTTCAATTGTTACGATTACTGAACTAATTTTCAGCTCGAGCATCTTCTTTGTTGCAGTTAACACTGAATCGGTTGGTGAGACTGTGACAAACCTGGGAAAAGATTCCAGAATGAGCTGTTTGAAAACGTTTTCTTATTTGCTTCATTCCTATAAATCACTAGGCTATCATCAAGCAACAGAGTCATATCTTGGAATGCATCAGAAAAATTCAAAAAGAATATATTACCTACTTTGAATTCTCTTCAATGATAGTCGATAAAGATGGCCTAAGCATCTGCACTCGAAGAGTTTCAATAAATGTATTGGGACCTAGAGAGAAAAGTTCTTAATTTTATTAGGTCAACTGCTTACAGTTGTCAGGTCAATAACTACCTTATAGAAAAAGGTTGAATATTGTAAGAATAAACAAAACTATAATTATATTGAGGAATTAAATAAAGCTATATTCACAATAGAGCAAGAAATATTTATTAGAATTGAGAGCATATATCATGTGAGAAATCCCAATTATTGTGACATATCAAGACCACACACCAGAAATAGTTGTGCCCCAATGCTTTTCCATTGCTTCAACTGCTGCCACCATGGCCTTTCCCTTTTCAGCTGCCCTTTCCATTCGTGTTATTGCATCATGAAGACACTTTGCAATGTCAAGTAAAGCAATGACTTCACCATTTTCTACGATGGGTAAGTGCCTGAACTTTCCTAAGAGTGCCAAGGTTGAAGTTGTAATGATAATGGATTTAGTATAAAGATGCAGACGCCTTTAAGTCTTCATGATCAAATACCTTGTACCATCTTCTGCAATGCTTCCACTGCCAGTGTGTCTGAAAGAACAAATATAGGATCTCGAGTCATCACTTTTGAGACTGGAGTTTCTTCGAGCTTTAGCTCTTGAGCAATGACTCTTGTGGTGATATCCTGAAATTAAAATAAAAAAACAATAATATGAGCTCCAACTCATTGACTTGGTTTTCAAGAAGATTCATGCATAAATAGAGAAACCTTGTCTGTTAGAATTCCACAAAGCAATGCATTTGAGTCTGTCAACAATACAGCATCAGTCCTTCGTGCAGCCATCCTACGGCAAGCTTCACGCACAGTGGCATTTTCAGGTATTGTCAAGGCCTTAGACAATCGTAATCTCTTTACAGTTCTGTCTCCACTCATAGTCCTGCCATCAAGGTTGACATCATAGAGACCACTTTAGACATTATCAATCATGTTGTTATTATAAAAAGTACTTCACGCTATGTTGACACATTATTATTATAGAGAATGCTCTGAGTCATTTTGGTAATGTTTCAAGTTATGTGGATCGTGCTGTCGGTTAGGGGCGGAGTACTCTCACTAAAGTGCCCATCGAATGAGTCGATTAAATGACATTCTTACGACAAGAGCCCTCTTTTTAGTGCTAAATTGATGATGTGATTGTTGGTGATGCCCTATTCAACCTAGCCCAGTTCATGCTCGTGTGTATAAAAAATCTAATATAGTCGAAAGAGAGGTTCAAACATTCGCAAAAGGACTAAGGTGGAGTTGAGTGTATGCTTTACAACCGATATATACAAAAACCGAGATCAGATTAGATTTTCGATATGATTCTTTTCTTAAGTCAACCGTCGATAAGAGTAGAGTAATTTTAGTAACAACATGACCTAATAGATTTTTTATAATATATTTAACTTAGAAGAATATTCTAAGGTACGAGAAAATATTCATCGTCAAAATGGGATGAATATTTCTCGTACCAATCGATTAATTATTAATTATTTTAAAATTTTTCATCCTATTATAATCATTATTCTCGATCAATTTTGACTTGACATAATAAATCTAGTTTGTGTTTACTATGTATATCAACTTACCTCCCAAAGATAAGCTTACTGGACTTGCTGTCTAACTAAAGAGAATATGCTCAATTATAATATTCACGGTAAAAAGAAACACACCATATAAAATAACATTCTCATATACGTTTCAAATTTGAAATTGATTAGATAAATATTTATCGATGAACGTATACTTTACGAACATATACTGATCATAAGTTATATCAGACAAATTTATTACTTGCCTAAGTTCCAAATAATTAAGAAACTTCCACTTCAGAAAAATTAACAATATCACATCCATAATCCTTCCTCGTCTAAATAAAATTAATACTTGAATATATTTTAAATACATCAAATCTTACACTTTAAACAATCCAATTTTCACTATTAATATTATTTTGAAAGTCTCAAAAAAGTTACAAAGCGCGATATAAGATATAGATATTCTACGTTTAAACAAAAATAAGATGAGCATATTTTGCCTTCGAAAAAAATTATTACTTGTTCAAGTTTTAAATACTAAATAAACTTTCTCTTCCAAACGCTAGGTTACTAAACTAAAAGATAAATCATATCATATCTGTTGTGGGAAACAACTTTGAGCCGTGGCCTCGGGGTCGGCATGGCTTGGTTCGGGTCCAAATGGTCGGGGACTGGGTTCAGTGTCCTTCGGGGGTTGCCGGCGGGGAGCCGATCGCACACGTCAGGATGGTTGGAGGAGCGTCGGGTTGTCTCCGGAAAGGGGTTCCTCGCCTCGGCGTTGGGGAGGAGAGGCTTCGTCTTCGTACCTGCACACAGGCCGGGTCGGAAGCTCGGCCCGACCCCTCCGACGATCAAGTTAGCATGTGGAGGGGATTTCAGATGAAGAAGGGTTCTTTCTTCTCTCTCTCTCTTTGTACGCGGGGGTATTTATACGGAAATTTAGCGGTACCTGGAGCGCCTGTCCGTTGGGAGCAGGATCATACCTCTGATGACGTTTGAAATCGCTGTTGGCGTGCCGTGAAGAATTGAGCTTTGGCAGGTGCTATTGCGTGAGGCGTCATCTGATGTCAACCGAGCCTTATCACCATTATTATCCTTATCAATATCCATAATTCTTTCTTGTATAAATAATAATAATAATAATACTTGAATCCAATTTAAATGAAAAATTATTTCATACATAAAATAAAAGGATTCTCGAACCTAATCGAAGTGGATCGATGATACTTGGATAGTCGAAATAACATGCACCACTAGTCATTTCAGGGGTGGCTAGGTCCATCTATATTGCAGTCTTGATCGAATTACTTGAGTTCATCGACGACTCTACGTCGGACACATCAGCCGGACAACTCAATTGGATCATTGCTTAGTCAGCCATTGAAAGACTAGCATGACGCGCTCAAAGGTCTCATCCGGCTCGATGTGAACCGTAACCCGGTTCGATCGGCTCGCCACCTCGATTCTCCCATGGAACTGCAGACTTGGATGTGCTGTGTGTGTCCATTGCCTCTGTTCGAATGTTCATCTCTCTTGTGTGCCGTTGCCCTCACCTTCTTCTTGGAAGAAAGCTGCCATCTTTGATGTGAACCTCAAATGGGTTTGCTCTGTTCCAAGTGTAGGTCATGGTCTTCTCTGTGTTGAATCTGGTAATCCGTGTGATTTGATTTCCAATACAGATGTTATCTTCGCTCCTTCAGTAAATCGAGCACAATAAAGAGAAGAAACAGCAACAACAACAACAACAGCAAAGAGATCTCTTTTGTTTTAAGAGTTGAATCCTTGCGATTGTGTTTTCCATGATCTTCTTTGTTAAGAATTTGTAGTATATATTAAGTTATTGTATTGGCAGGCAAAAAAATATGCTGTCAAGATTAAAGTAGATAGTTCTTCAAAGTCGACTTTTGAATTTGCTCTTCGGTTAATATAATGATATGGACATTCAATTTGATATTTTTTTCTTAAAAATATTAAAGATGCTACTTCTATGTTACTAATTTTTATGGACCATATAAATCAGACGGATAAGTATGTTAATAGTGTATTAAACAACCTTTTAACGCTTATCCCGATATGGACATGTTAGGAGTCTTTCGATGCTTAGCTCAAAATGATGCATACGCTACCTTAAAGATGGGTACGTTAGGCAATGGAGGAGATGACATTGTTTGAACTATTACAAGTGTGCATCGAGCATTTTTGGATGCTTAGCTTGAGAATGGTACATTGGATGCTTTTGTCTGTACAGTATGCATTGGATATTTTGAATACTCTTGTTCATAAAGGATACATCACATGTTCAAGATATTACATCTGTGAAGGATATATCAACCATGGGAATGCTTTTATTCATAAAGGTGCATTGCACGTTATAGCTGCTTGTATTACCGAAGTACACATTAGCAATCAGGTTGCTTTTATTCACAAAATGATATATTTGACGTTATTATCCATGAAAGATGCATTAGATGGTTCTAATGCTTTTGTTCATGAAGGATGTGTCGGGGGTCGAAAATGCTTATGTTTACAAAGGGTGTGCTAGACACTTGGGTCATTTTCGACTATGCTATAATCAAATAGAGTGATTCTAAGTCATTTTTGGCATGTTGTCGTTGAAATGAGAGCTTTAAGATGTGTCAGTCATGCTATCATCATAAAGAGTGCTTCAGGTTGTGTTAGCCATGTTATTGTAGGTAGCACTTTGGGCCATCTTGATTACACTAACATCATAAAGAGTGCTTCGAGCCATGTCAATCATATTATTATAGTAAAGTGTTTCAAGCCATGTCAACCACATTATTGTGGCGGAAAGCACTTCAAGTCGTGTTGGCTTTGCTATCATTATAGAAAATGTTTTAGGCCATATGGATCACATTGTCATCATATAAAGCGTTTCGGGCCATATCAACCATATTATTGTCATAGAAAGTGTGTCAAGCCATGTTAGTTGTGATGCCTCCATAGAGACTTCAGGCCATGTTGGTTGTGTTATTGTCATAGAGAGTACGTTGGGTCTTGTCGGCCATACTATATTCGTAGGAAACATTTTGGTCCTTGTTGGTTGCATTATTATGGTAAATAATGCTTTCGATTATATTGATTGTATTGTCATCGTAAAAAACACATCAAGCCGTGTTAGTTGCGCTAAGAGTGCTTTAAGTCGTGTTTGTCATGTTTGTCATGTTGTCATTGTATAAGTGCTTCATACCATCTCAATCTCATTGACATCATAGAGACCACTTTAGACATTATCAATCATGTTGTTATTATAAAAAGTACTTCACGCTATGTTGACACATTATTATTATAGAGAATGCTCTGAGTCATTTTGGTAATGTTTCAAGTTATGTGGATCGTGCTGTCGGTTAGGGGCGGAGTACTCTCACTAAAGTGCCCATCGAATGAGTCGATTAAATGACATTCTTACGACAAGAGCCCTCTTTTTAGTGCTAAATTGATGATGTGATTGTTGGTGATGCCCTATTCAACCTAGCCCAGTTCATGCTCGTGTGTATAAAAAATCTAATATAGTCGAAAGAGAGGTTCAAACATTCGCAAAAGGACTAAGGTGGAGTTGAGTGTATGCTTTACAACCGATATATACAAAAACCGAGATCAGATTAGATTTTCGATATGATTCTTTTCTTAAGTCAACCGTCGATAAGAGTAGAGTAATTTTAGTAACAACATGACCTAATAGATTTTTTATAATATATTTAACTTAGAAGAATATTCTAAGGTACGAGAAAATATTCATCGTCAAAATGGGATGAATATTTCTCGTACCAATCGATTAATTATTAATTATTTTAAAATTTTTCATCCTATTATAACCATTATTCTCGATCAATTTTGACTTGACATAATAAATCTAGTTTGTGTTTACTATGTATATCAACTTACCTCCCAAAGATAAGCTTACTGGACTTGCTGTCTAACTAAAGAGAATATGCTCAATTATAATATTCACGGTAAAAAGAAACACACCATATAAAATAACATTCTCATATACGTTTCAAATTTGAAATTGATTAGATAAATATTTATCGATGAACGTATACTTTACGAACATATACTGATCATAAGTTATATCAGACAAATTTATTACTTGCCTAAGTTCCAAATAATTAAGAAACTTCTTCTTCAGAAAAATTAACAATATCACATCCATAATCCTTCCTCGTCTAAATAAAATTAATACTTGAATATATTTTAAATACATCAAATCTTACACTTTAAACAATCCAATTTTCACTATTAATATTATTTTGAAAGTCTCAAAAAAGTTACAAAGCGAGATATAAGATATAGATATTCTACGTTTAAACAAAAATAAAATGAGCATATTTTGCCTTCGAAAAAAATTATTACTTGTTCAATTTTTAAATACTAAATAAACTTTCTCTTCCAAACGCTAGGTTACTAAAATAAAAGATAAATCATATCATATCCATAATTCTTTCTTGTATAAATAATAATAATAATACTTGAATCCAATTTAAATGAAAAATTATTTCATACATAAAATAAAAGGATTCTCGAACCTAATCGAAGTGGATCGATGATACTTGGATAGTCGAAATAACATGCACCACTAGTCATTTCAGGGGTGGCTAGGTCCATCTATATTGCAGTCTTGATCGAATTACTTGAGTTCATCGACGACTCTACGTCGGACACATCAGCCGGACAACTCAATTCAATCATTGCTTAGTCAGCCATTGAAAGACTAGCATGACGCGCTCAAAGGTCTCATCCGGCTCGATGTGAACCGTAACCCGGTTCGATCGGCTCGTTTTTATATGCAATGCAACGGGTCGGATGGACTGCTCTCGTTCGACGCCTGGGAGCACATGGAGGCAGAGCGCTCCTCCGTCCCCCAGCCCCGGGCGAAGGGAGGCGCGGCGCCTCCGCCTGATTCCGATCGGGCCGCCGGGGGAGCCTCGAAGTACCTTGCCGGCCTCCCATCCCGTGGCCTCCTCTCCCCCGCAGTTCCCTCTTCCAACCTGGTACTCCTCTTTCCTCCCCCCCTCCGAACCCTATCTTATTCTTTTTGTCTTGCGTACGAAGATCGTTATTAATTTGAGGACTTGTTATCTATTTGTAGGGTGGCATTCGGGTGTATGTGTGTGATCACGAGACGGCGCCACCAGGTTCGCGTCCTTTCCAGTCTCTTTTTTCTTATAGATCATTCCTGTGCGCTATTTTTGAATCGTTTACCGTGGAAAGTTCTTTTTGTTTTTCCTGGCGTTTCTTCGAGTGCCGTAGTACTCAAGAAATGTTTTTATTCGTGGTGCGAAAGGACGCTGGCTTGCTTCGCTGTGGAACAGTTTTGCCTGATTAGGTTTCTGAGAGTGATGTGCTGCTTATTGGTTTGCTTCTGATTCATTTTGTGTTATATTCGTTATTCAGTGAATCAATAAACTCGGGGGTAGGCTATGTAAGTTCATTTTCATCAATTATGGAGTTCAATAATAGATGTGGTAATTCCAATTCGAGAGGATTCATGACTTTGAAATGGCAAAGTAAAAAAGCAAAGGAGTTATCATGTTCCTGAATGAGCGTGGTAATACTAGGGTTTCTGTTAGAAACCTAATTCTAGATGATATAGATCAATATTTAACCGATGGATTTGAAGTGTTATGAGGTTGCTGCAGCTATGCGGATCTCTTTTTAGTACTTGAACTCTCCAAAGCAGAGGGCTGAAATAACAAAGTTCACGTTTTAATCTTTAAGTTCAACATACCTAATGATTTATGAACTACTTCACTTTCCTGATTTGCTTATCATCAATTTCCTGATTCTAGATGTCTCTACAAAAAAGAACAATGCCATAATTAGAAATTTATGACTGCTTGTTACTTTCTTTTTTTGACTATAAAAGAGGAATTTTTGTTTTGTTTCTCATAATGTGTTCATGTTTGTGATGATTCATGTTGTGCCTTTGTGCTGCCTTATCTGAAGATAAATCAATTGGCAGGTCTAGATGGCAGGGTGCTAAGCTGTTAAATTGGTCAGGTTCAGGTGGCATTTTTCTTAGTTGCTGGTATCACCGTGTAGCTGGGATACCGTCCAGAAACTTTAAATGATTTTTAGCGGCGAGAATATGTATATTGTGGCCCTGTCTTACATAACTTTTCTAACAGTATGGTTACTGGGATAGGAATCCATCTTTACCTACAAAGAGTCCGCATCAACGATTCAACATATATAATGCAGATTGACTCTCCCTTGTAGTTGCAAGGAGAAACTAATTCTTTTTATCCTGTAGCTTTCACCTCCATTATCCATATGCTCTACTATTTTTAATGAAGAAATTATATTAGACTTGGCATTAATTTTTATTCATTTTCGTCTATTTTTTACACAAATTCGAATTTTCAGTTGCAAAATAATAGTGATAAGAGGAGAACATGTCATTATTTTTTTTCTTTTGTATGCAATGAGTAATATTAGAATATTGGACCAAAGTGGCACATAGTTAAAAGTAAACTATATGGTTCTCAACCAGGAAAAAGACCCCATTCTGAGTACCAAAAGGTCCCGACTAATTCAGTTGTGAGCACAGGCATATAAAGAGTAGGGAATGTTAAATTTCTAGTTTTTCTTTCTAAGACCTGGGTTGTCGATGTACAGAGGAGGCTGTAGGAAGTTGTTAGCGCACTGGGGAAGCAGAAAACGTCAGGTTTGAATAAGATCTGACCTCAAGCAGCACTAAAGACCACCAGGCTCAAGTCAAGATGTTGTACCTGAGCTGTTGGTTTGCTTTCAGGGCCATTAAGCTTGAAAAGGCCCTTAAGAAGGCTGCAGGAGATGGTGAAGTTTCTAGCTGATACAGGTCTCCTCTTGCATGTGTGTCCTTAGATCAAAACCAAGTCCTATTAGAATTGATCTGTTTCAATGTTCAAAATCTTGGCTAAACCAAATTAACTCATTAAAACTGATTGTAAGTGATTCTAAGTGAGACAAAATTAAACTCAGGCCAGTTGATGCACATTTAGGTTGCATCATTTGCACCATACATGTGCAGGATTCCTGTTTCAACTTCTATGTTGTCAACCCACCCCTTCATTTTTACATATGAGTGTTTTGTTGGACTTACACATCTAGCATTGATAATTAACTTGTGTCATTGGATATCTGGGATTTGTGCTTGTTTTCTTGTTACTTTGTATAAGTTGATCTAATTGTTTGTAGTTTTAGGTGGTTATATGACAGATTTCTTGTTCTTCTCTTTTGTTTTTGTAGATGGGCAATTAATCAAGACAAACACAACAAACATATTAATTAGAGCTCTTCAAATTAACAAACAGAAGAGTGATTTAAAGGATGTAACTGCTAAAGCTGCAACAGAGAGCAGCACAGGCAAAAGGTACTGTTTGGTGTTTTTGTTTACAGGTGGCCTATGCACATATCCTTGACTTCTCTTGATGTTTAGCACACATGTGCTGATTTATAAATTTTTCCCTCATATGTCAACTGTTGGTAGCACTCCATTGAATTTGCTTGTATGGTAGGTACTATGATACTTCAGTAAATCGAGCACAATAAAGAGAAGAAACAGCAACAACAACAACAACAGCAAAGAGATCTCTTTTGTTTTAAGAGTTGAATCCTTGCGATTGTGTTTTCCATGATCTTCTTTGTTAAGAATTTGTAGTATATATTAAGTTATTGTATTGGCAGGCAAAAAAATATGCTGTCAAGATTAAAGTAGATAGTTCTTCAAAGTCGACTTTTGAATTTGCTCTTCGGTTAATATAATGATATGGACATTCAATTTGATATTTTTTTCTTAAAAATATTAAAGATGCTACTTCTATGTTACTAATTTTTATGGACCATATAAATCAGACGGATAAGTATGTTAATAGTGTATTAAACAACCTTTTAACGCTTATCCCGATATGGACATGTTAGGAGTCTTTCGATGCTTAGCTCAAAATGATGCATACGCTACCTTAAAGATGGGTACGTTAGGCAATGGAGGAGATGACATTGTTTGAACTATTACAAGTGTGCATCGAGCATTTTTGGATGCTTAGCTTGAGAATGGTACATTGGATGCTTTTGTCTGTACAGTATGCATTGGATATTTTGAATACTCTTGTTCATAAAGAATACATCACATGTTCAAGATATTACGTCTGTGAAGGATATATCAACCATGGGAATGCTTTTATTCATAAAGGTGCATTGCACGTTATAGCTGCTTGTATTACCGAAGTACACATTAGCAATCAGGTTGCTTTTATTCACAAAATGATATATTTGACGTTATTATCCATGAAAGATGCATTAGATGGTTCTAATGCTTTTGTTCATGAAGGATGTGTCGGGGGTCGAAAATGCTTATGTTTACAAAGGGTGTGCTAGACACTTGGGTCATTTTCGACTATGCTATAATCAAATAGAGTGATTCTAAGTCATTTTTGGCATGTTGTCGTTGAAATGAGAGCTTTAAGATGTGTCAGTCATGCTATCATCATAAAGAGTGCTTCAGGTTGTGTTAGCCATGCTATCATCGTAGGTAGCACTTTGGGCCATCTTGATTACACTAACATCATAAAGAGTGCTTCGAGCCATGTCAATCATATTATTATAGTAAAGTGTTTCAAGCCATGTCAACCACATTATTGTGGCGGAAAGCACTTCAAGTCGTGTTGGCTTTGCTATCATTATAGAAAATGTTTTAGGCCATATGGATCACATTGTCATCATATAAAGCGTTTCGGGCCATATCAACCATATTATTGTCATAGAAAGTGTGTCAAGCCATGTTAGTTGTGATGCCTCCATAGAGACTTCAGGCCATGTTGGTTGTGTTATTGTCATAGAGAGTACGTTGGGTCTTGTCGGCCATACTATATTCGTAGGAAACATTTTGGTCCTTGTTGGTTGCATTATTATGGTAAATAATGCTTTCGATTATATTGATTGTATTGTCATCGTAAAAAACACATCAAGCCGTGTTAGTTGCGCTAAGAGTGCTTTAAGTCGTGTTTGTCATGTTTGTCATGTTGTCATTGTATAAGTGCTTCATACCATCTCAATCTCATTGACATCATAGAGACCACTTTAGAGATTATCAATCATGTTGTTGTTATTATAAAAAGTACTTCACGCTATGTTGACACATTATTATTATAGAGAATGCTCTGAGTCATTTTGGTAATGTTTCAAGTTATGTGGATCGTGCTGTCGGTTAGGGGCGGAGTACTCTCACTAAAGTGCCCATCGAATGAGTCGATTAAATGACATTCTTACGACAAGAGCCCTCTTTTTAGTGCTAAATTGATGATGTGATTGTTGGTGATGCCCTATTCAACCTAGCCCAGTTCATGCTCGTGTGTATAAAAAATCTAATATAGTCGAAAGAGAGGTTCAAACATTCGCAAAAGGACTAAGGTGGAGTTGAGTGTATGCTTTACAACCGATATATACAAAAACCGAGATCAGATTAGATTTTCGATATGATTCTTTTCTTAAGTCAACCGTCGATAAGAGTAGAGTAATTTTAGTAACAACATGACCTAATAGATTTTTTATAATATATTTAACTTAGAAGAATATTCTAAGGTACGAGAAAATATTCATCGTCAAAATGGGATGAATATTTCTCGTACCAATCGATTAATTATTAATTATTTTAAAATTTTTCATCCTATTATAATCATTATTCTCGATCAATTTTGACTTGACATAATAAATCTAGTTTGTGTTTACTTCTTTTGTTTTTGTAGATGGGCAATTAATCAAGACAAACACAACAAACATATTAATTAGAGCTCTACAAATTAACAAACAGAAGAGTGATTTAAAGGATGTAACTGCTAAAGCTGCAACAGAGAGCAGCACAGGCAAAAGGTACTGTTTGGTGTTTTTGTTTACAGGTGGCCTATGCACATACCCTTGACTTCTCTTGATGTTTAGCACACATGTGCTGATTTATAAATTTTTCCCTCATATGTCAACTGTTGGTAGCACTCCATTGAATTTGCTTGTATGGTAGGTACTATGATAGATTCATGTTAACGTGACCTATTGATTGTGGACTTAATGTATCTCTTGTTAGTGCTGATCCCATCAAATGGCCAATGTGCCATACTGTGCTAAACTGGGTGTTCATTGACAATGATAAGGAATGAGACTGTTATCTTTTTTGTCATTGTGCGTTCATATGCCAACTTTTGTATAGTAAAAAATTGCATAATTATCATAGTAGAGTGTTTCAAACCATGTCAACCACATTATTGTTGCAGAAAGCACTTCAAGTCGTGTTGGCTTTGCTATCATTATAGAAAATGTTTTAAGCCATGTCGATCACATTGTCATCATATAAAGCGTTTTAGGCCATATCGACCACATTATTGTCATAGAGAGTGTGTCAAGCCATATTAGTTGTGATGCCTCCATAGAGCCTTTAGGCCATGTTAGTTGTGTTATTGTCATAGAGAGTGCGTTAGATCCTATCGGTCATACTATCTTCATAGAGAACATTTTGGTCCTTGTTGGTTGCATTATTATGGTAAATAATGCTTTCGATTATATTGATTGTATTGTCATCGTAAAAAACACATCATGTCGTGTTTGTCAAGTTGTCATTGTAGGAGTGCTTCATACCATCTCATTGATATCGTAGAGACCACTTTAGACATTGTCAATCATGCTGTTATTGTAAAAAGTACTTCACGCTATGTTGACACACCATTATCATAGAGAGTGCTCCGAGCCATTTTGGTAATGTTTCAAGTTGTGTGGACTATGTTGTGGATTGGGGGCAAAGCACTCTCACTAAAGTGCCCATCGAATGAGTCGATTAAATGATATTCTTACGACAAGAGCCCTCTTTCTAGTGCCAAATTGATGATGTGGTTGTTGGTGATGCTCTATTCAATCTAACAGTTCATGCTCGTGTGTATAAAAAATCTAATATAACCAAATGAGAGGCTTAAACGTTCGCTTAAGAGTTAAGGTGGAGTTGAGTGTATGATTTACAACCGATATATATAAAGACCGAGATCAGATTAGATTTTAGATATGATTCTTTTGCTTAAGTCAACCGTTGTTAAAAGTGGAGTAATTTTAGTAACAATATGATCTAATAGATTTTTTTATAATATATTTAACTTAGTAGAATATTCTAAGGTATGAGAGAATATTCATCGTCAAAATGAGTGGGATGAATATTTCTCGTACCAATCGATTAATTATTAATTATTTTAAAATTTTTCATCATATTATAATCATTATTCTCGATCAATTTTGACTCGACATAATAAATCTAGTTTGTGTTTACTATGTATATCAACTTACCTCCCAAAGATAAGCTTACTGGACTTGCTGTCTAACTAAAGAGAATATGCTCAATTATAATATTCACGGTAAAAAGAAACACACCATATAAAATAACATTCTCATATACGTTTCGAATTTGAAATTGATTAGATAAATATTTATCGATGAACGTATACTTTATGAACATATACTGATCATAAGTTATATCAGACAAATTTATTACTTGCCTAAGTTCCAAATAATTAAGAAACTTCCACTTCAGAAAAATTAACAATATCACATCTATAATCCTTCCTCATCTAAATAAAATTAATACTTGAATATATTTTAAATACATCAAATCTTACACTTTAAACAATCCAATTTTCACTATTAATATTATTTTGAAAGTCTCAAAAAAGTTACAAAGCGAGATATAAGATATAGATATTCTACGTTTAAACAAAAATAAAATGAGCATATTTTGCCTTCGAAAAAAATTATTACTTGTTCAATTTTTAAATACTAAATAAACTTTCTCTTCCAAACGCTAGGTTACTAAACTAAAAGATAAATCATATCATATCTGTTGTGGGAAACAACTTTGAGCCGTGGCCTCGGGGTCGGCATGGCTTGGTTCGGGTCCAAATGGTCGGGGACTGGGTTCAGTGTCCTTCGGGGGTTGCCGGCGGGGAGCCGATCGCACACGTCAGGATGGTTGGAGGAGCGTCGGGTTGTCTCCGGAAAGGGGTTCCTCGCCTCGGCGTTGGGGAGGAGAGGCTTCGTCTTCGTACCTGCACACAGGCCGGGTCGGA